>NBIL01140355.1:0-19028 GCA_002752925.1 Viola pubescens var. scabriuscula
GAGGATGAGAACGGTTGAGGAGAGAAAGAGAAGATGGAGACTGTCTGCTCAGTCTGAAACCCTGCACATATATCCCCCACGATTTCAAGTTTTTCTATTTTGCCCATGTGTGACGCAGTGTTCAAGTGTTGAACGACGCGTCGGTTGAGGGTGTTTTTGTCAAAACCAGCCCTTAAGTTGACACATATGCCAAAGGCGTCATTTGCTAAATGGACGCCAATTTTGGCCTAAAACGTCCAATACAAATGGACAGAGGGAGTATATATCATACGCTACACTATAACATTCTCTCACTACGAAACCTCACAATTAGCTTCTCAATAGAGACAGACTAAAGTCCACAAAGGTCCTACAACTACTCTCTATTTATTGAGATTGTCTGTGTTGCTAGATAGGAAAACTTACTCAATTAAGGGAACTGGAAAATATTTTCTTCATGATCACAAACTCTATATTTCCTATCTAGACTACACAATAAATATCCTTCCATAAATAATTAATTAATTCAAGACACAAAAAAATAAAAATTTCCATCTTGGCTTGAATTAATTTTGCTGATCTTTGCAGCTGCAAAACCTTCTTCTTTTAAAAAACTATGGCTTCTTCACTTTTCTTCAAGAAATCTCTACATCAATCTTTCTACTTGTAAACTTCACAACTTCTTCATAAAAAAACTTCACCTTTAACTTTAATCTGCAATTTTACCACCCATGACATCTTTACTTTCTCTTCAAGAAATCAACACACCAACGGATCTTCTTGTAGCTCTTCAAGTTCTTGAAAAACTCTCTACCTTCAAACTTTGATCTGGAATTCTATCACAGTCAAATCAACTATTTTAATATTTGCGCTCGCTCAATTCAAACTTCTACTTCGTGGCTGTAATATCTTGCTTCTCCCAGGAACAACATCGGCTCCGCCACCAATTGTTGTGCAAAAAATACTTGCTCTATCCATATGAGTCAACACAAACATAAACAATAAAGTGTAGAAGACATCATGATATGTTTTTATAATTGCTCCGCAACTCTCAAAACCTACATCCACATTTCTCTTATTATCAACAACAATCATAACCGGTTATGATCACAAATAAATCCGTACAAATCTACTCCACCTCAAACACGACAATTTTATTCTATTTTTGGTTTTTACACACTCAAAAAAAAAAATCACATGATAATCTTAGCCAATGATCATGCTACACTACGAGACTCTCTCACTACAAAACCTCACAATCAACCCCCCTAATAGAGACGGGTCAAAGCCAACAAACTTTCTACAACTACTTCTACTTTACTAGATAGGAAAACTTACAATAAATATCTTCCATAATTAATTAATTAATTCTATATGTTGCTAATGTTAATCTATAATATATGTTTTTAATCCATTTATTCTTTGGTTGTGTTTACACATTAAAAGATAATTGCTAATTAAAAAAATGGAGCAAAGATTTGAGGAACAATATATATAGAATTTCAAATATTAAAAATATTAGAAGTAAGTTTCCTAGGATGGAAAAGAAGGTGAGAAGTCATATTATGTTCCTTGAGAATAAGTAGTTCCTAGTTTTCAATATTTTTTTCATTAAAAAATATAACAACATTTATTGAACCCAAAGGCAAATCCTGACGGCCCGAGACAAAATGCTAAGATAGATATATACTTTATGCAAAAAACTATCAATCGACGACATTCAACTTGAACCAACATAAAAGTGTTCTTTAACTCTTCTCATTCCAATCTACCATATAAAATGCATTAAAAAATATGAAATTCTTCGCCCTTTTGTGTGTCCTGGAAAAGATATTATATGCTGGGAGTGCGCCTATGAGGTTGCAATGGGGATCCTTTGGCTGTCATATAAATAGGTGAATTGTCACTATATATCAAAGGAGACTTGGAGAGAGACCTACATGGTGTGTATTGCTCTGAAAAGAAAGTTCTATTTCGATGTAATTCAGAATAATTATATGCAGTTCTCTGAATAATATCATCTTCTAGAACAGCTACAACTTCAGACATGCTTGGTCGATGTTTGGCCTCATTGATGCATTGCAATGCAAGTCGTCCAACCAAGAAAGCTGCTCTTTGGGGATACTGACCCTCCATTTTTACGTCCATGATTCGGTATATCTTGCGTTTTTCACATAGATAGGGTTTGGCCCAATCTATCAGATTCTGTTCCAACCCAACTTTTGTTTTGTCAAAAACTCGACGTCCTGTTAGCAACTCCAGCAACACAACCCCAAAGCTGTAGACATCACATCTAGTTGTTAGCCTACCTGCACACCATAAATGTAACAAGTTTAAATGCAAAACATTTGTCAGTCATAAAAACATGTCGAGTAGAGAGTCTTCATATGTTTTTAATTAAATACTTATAATTTTAATTTTCACAAAATCATTTCCCTTTAGGAAAACAAATTGTGTTAGTAGAAATTTCATCTTTGTTCGTCCTGTTAAGATTATTAGCCACCACTACAAGAAATACTAAGCTCTGTTAGATTTGTTAAAACAAGCAGTAAATATGATATTATTGCCGTAAGATCAAAATTACAAATATGACTCTAACTCTTAAGGGTATTTTAATATACCAAATGACTAAAACAAGACTGAGTTCCGTCCGAATTTTCTTTTTAAACCGTAAAGTGGAGAACCGGACCGAATAAAAAATAAACGGTTCTGTTCGGTTCTCCATCTCTAAAAATTGAAAACCGGGAACCTATTTCATATATGTATAATACTTACGAATTCTTGCATTAATAAAAAACTTTAGTTCTGAGGACTAGAAATTTAGCACTTTCATTGTGGCGTATATACTTGTAGTGGCTTAAATATTTAATATAGTTATTCATAAAGTATTGCTTGTTACCAATTTGTATGTACGAATATATTCAATGGCAGTGTCCAAACTAAAAAATACACCAATCCAGATCAATGTAAATAAACCAACCTGTAGCAATGTATTCAGGTGCAGCATAACCATAAGTCCCCACTATTTTGGTGGATACATGAGTTTTATTACCAGTGGGGCCTGCTCTTGCCAATCCAAAGTCTGAAAGTTTTGCATTGAATTCCTACATTCAGAACAAACTCAACAATAATGGAATGAGGAAAGATGAGAATACGAACCAATGGTAGTAAGAAAGTTCGGATAAAAAAGAAATATTGATGACTTAAAAATAATGAGTACTATCTTATCTTTTTTAATCAACATACCGAATCTAATAGGACATTGGATGCTTTAAAATCACGATAAATAACTTGTTGATTACACTCGTGCAGGAAGGAAAGCCCTCTAGCTGCACCCATAGCGACTTTGATCCTTGTTGTCCATGAAAGTGGTTGACAACGCCCTAAAAATCAAAATCTCGCATGCTTTTGATGTCAAAATGGGAGCAAAAACAAACACTATGCATGATATAGAACCATGGTTTGGATGCTCTTACTTTTAAACAGATGCTTCTCCAAGCTGCCTTTTGGCATAAACTCATAAACCAAAAGTCGGTAATCATCCTCTATGCAATATCCAATCAGTCTCACTAAATTTGGATGATGAAGTTGGCCAAGAAAATTGACTTCACACTGCAATATTCGACAAACATTTAAAACTAAATTTTGAAACAGAGAAAAGAAACTACGTACTAAAAACTTAAATCGAATCGTACGTACCATCCACTCCTTATGACCTTGAAAGCCCTCTGGTTTGAGCTTTTTAACGGCAACAACCATTCCACATCCACCCGTTGCAGTACCAATGGTTTGCTCATCAATCCATCCCTTGAAGACGTATCCAAATCCTCCTTCTCCGATAAGACGCTCAGGACAAAAGTTCCTAGTTGCATTCTTAAGCTCGGAAAGTGTAAAAGAGTTTAAATTAGGGCACGATAGTATGTCTTGTTCAGATTTCAATGTGCCGGGAACTGAAACTTTTGTTATTGAGGTGGCTGAAGAATGATCATTCCTATTGGGAATCGTTTTCACTTCTGAAACATGAAGAATTCAACAAAGTGATAAATCAATGTTATTCAAAGTAAGAGAAACCAAAGGTTTTAATTAAAAATCTTATACTCATCGTTCTTCAATTATAACTATTACCCAAAAACTAATATTGCCATGCACATGATTTTTTGGTAAACTTATTAAAGATACTACTAACTAATTAAGGAAGTAAGCAAATAACCAACCCGAAATTAAGAAGAAACAAGCCAAAAGTCAAGTTTAATCGACATTTATAAAAAAAAAATCCATCAACAAAAGAAAAAATTATAAAATTAATTTTAAAAAAGAACAACAATTTCATTTGATAAAGTCATAAGGAAAAACTAGTGAAGAAAATAATATATAACGAAAGAAATGTCACCATAAATGGCTTCAGGAGCAGGTAATGAACCTTCCACCTTCCCATTGCCAGTGCCACAACAATTCCCCATTGAAGAAGACCCAAAGAAAAAGATGATCAAAACCCAATAGCCCGTTATCGATTGTGACAAGAATTATGTTCATCCTTCTAGGTATATATGTCTCACATAAATTGCCATCATGAAACAGTGAAGTAGGAAAAAGAAAACATAAAAAAGAGAGAAATAAAAGATGACGGGGTAGTTTTGATTCGTGATGTGAAGTTTGATACAAATAAAAAGGAAAACGATGGAGGAAGAGAGGAAGAAGGAGAAAGTGGTGGAAAGATGAAACAAAAAATAACAAGCATGATAGCTCGCGCGAGCGAAACGCATCTCATTTGCATTTGCTCCTTAAGTTTGGTCCAAAAATACAGGTCACGCTTTATTCTCATGATATTTGTTACTATAATTATAATTTTATTAATTCGAATTTTAGTTAAAAGAAAATTAAATCAGTTTTAGGTGACTTCACACAAAAAATGCTACTTTTATTAGTTTTAGTATGATCGTCATTCTTTATAACTATCGTAATGCTCATATTGATCTTCCTACAACCATTTGTTGTCAACATTTGTCTCCAAACTATATTTTGTTACCCAAAATCATAGAAAACTATTTTTTTTTATAGAAAAAGCTGATGCGTAATTATATAGGAAAAATGTAGCCAATGTGTACAATGTCATTGCAGCAGTGACCGGAAGCAAAAAACAAAAAAGACAGCTCCTTGATAAAATAGATACTCTTAAAGTAAAAAATAAAGTATTATGATAATATGATAATTGTAAGAAACTAAATAAAAACATTTAAAATTTTAAAAAAATCTTTTGAAGTAAAAATCAAGACAATGAATATATAAAAAAATATATTAAATATATCATGTTTCAAGACCTATTTTTTTTCTTTATTTTTTGTAATATTATACATATTTTGTTTCCTATACCCATTGATTGATTTTTATTTACTTAAAAAGATACAGTATGCTCTTCTAATTTTTCCTAGAACATGACTAGAAGAATCTGAAGTATTAGTTTTTTTTTTTTTTTTTGAGTAAGTAGATGATTTATTAGAAAAGGTCATGAAGACCATGACAGGAAGAATACAATTTCCGTACACGGCGACTCAAATGGCTCAGTCCGCGGAGTGGCTCATCAGGTGGAGGTGATGGGTGCTGGGGTTGGTGTTCTCGTAGGCGGGGATTTTCCGATGGGAGTGTCTGGGTTGTAGTGGGTATTCGGGTCTGGTGTGTTAGTTTGGTGCTGTTCTCCTAGCTCCTTTTGTTGGGCTGCTTCGAGCTCCTGGTTTTTTGCCTGGAGCTGCAGCTGCCCTTGTATATCCTTCTTCTCTCTTTTGTCATTTCCCCTTTGGCATTAATAAAACCTATCCAGCTTATTTAAAAAAAAAAAAAAAGAAGAAGAAGAAGAATACAACCCAAACCCAATATCACCGAAACAAAAGCAGCAGCTCACAGCCAGCCACACAACTACCTACCAACACACCCCAAGGATCAACACCAGAATCTCAAGCAGCCAAGACCCAACCCGCTACCACAGAAGCAAAGACAGCAGCCCGCAACCATCCACACAACTACCTACCTCGGGAGAAGCCACGCTACAGATTGCATCATGTCGGACACGCTATATGCGAATGCGCGGTCTTTGCTCTTCAACCACCAATGTCATAGAGAAAAAATCATATTCATACATCGCGCTCCATCAAACTCCGTTTGACTGAAAATCACTCCGTTACGAGACTTCCACATGGTCCAAAGAGCTGCATAGAAAAGCGATTGCCAGGACCTATAGGACTGTTTGTCAGACCATGGTAAAAAGCTACCCCAAGCCCTCCAAAAAAAACCCAAAGATTTGGAAACAATCAATGTATCTTTTTAAGCACTTTTATTCGAGCTCTCAACTATTTTCCCTAATTTTTATGAAAAAAATTGTTGATTGTTTCAGTGTTTTTTTAATATAACAATAAAAATGTGCTGGTGTATTTATTTCCTTATTCATATTTAATGATATTAGCTACAGATCCTAGAGTTTAACGCCTGATTTTCCCTAGAAATTTTGTATAATTTCTTATACACTTTTTATATATTTTTTTAGCAGAATAGTATTTAATGGAAGAAAAAAAAACAAGTCTAAATGCATTAATGATTGTATGAATTATATTGTAGTGGTAAGGGATAGTTTAAGATGGATGTAGATGTAGTATGATAGTTAGGGAATAAAATCCGAAAGTACAAACTCTACATTTCAACTTCATATTCAAATATTTTGTTTTCTCTTCCTTTTTATTTTATTTTATAAATTATGAATTTTTATTGCATAAAATAAAGAAAGTAAAAGTTAAACTAATGCAAGGAGCATCAGAGCAATTCTTAACCTAGTTAGAAAAACTGTAGCAACAATACTCCATAACTATACAATCAAAAATGGTTTGTTTATGTCACAGTCATCCGATGAAGTTCTTTTTTTTCTGAACTCTTTGCTTGACGAGTGTGTCCGCTACGCTATTTGTTTCTCTTAACGTATGAATCTTAACGTATGAATGAAGATAGATGAGGGAAAGTGTTACTTTTGTAATTCGTCAATTCTCCTAAATTTAGTAGAAAAATGGATAGAGTAGAAAATTTTATTGTTTGAATGTAGTTTATTTTACTATGTTTGTCTATTTTAATTATGTCTTCTAAGGGGATGATAATAATACATATATTTATATTAAAAAAAAAAGGCAGGTAGATTATTTTCATGGGAAGCAAGGTTAAATACAAAACCAAAAGCTTGGGAGGCTACGCACTTTTTTTATCCTAAGCTTCTTCATCTCGACAAGAGGAGCGTCCAAGTCTATTTAGGAGCAAATATGTCTGTGGGATTCGTTGAATGTATAAGAAGTATAGAAACATGAGACTTGACAGCTTTTCTTGGACAACTCTCTCTTTTGCAACCCTTTTAAGTGATCCTCTCGAGCTGCAAACTTCTCAGCAAGCTTAGAACTAATACTGGCAGAGGGACATGGAGGATGGATAGGAGAAGAACGTTCCAATAAACTGTCTGAGGCATATCGAAAAGAAAGAGAGGACAAATTAAAAAAAAGAAAGATAGGGTAGCTAAAATTAGACAAAAATTAAAAATGATTTTTCAGAAATTAAAATTTCCAATATAGCAAGTGACATGGCGAAAAAAATATTTTTTAATAATGATATGTAAATTCATAGTTGGAAAATTCTTCTGCTAGCCTATCACATCAGCACGAGGGACTTCAAGTGTCACTAGAATAAGAGTAGAGTGACTCATTATGTCATGTACGTAAGTAAAGAGACCTAATGTGTCATTTTTTATTAAATAGAGAAACCTCGAGTGTAATTTAGATAAACAAAGTATAAAGAGGGTAAAGATCTCTACATCCTTAACTCAAGTTTCTAGTTTTAATATAAATGCAGAATCAAGAAAATCATATTGGGACTTAGAGAATTATTTTTTAAGAATTCATCATACTCGAACAAAATTAAACTTTTAACTTATAAAAAGAATAGAGAAAATATCCGGGAAAAAAAGAAAAAGAAATACATGTAAGGAGTTAAACGTAGGTGCTGTACTTGTGCTGTACTGAGAAATACAAAAACCGATTCAAGTAAGAAATAAATTAATATTGATTGAACAATAAAAAGCGAAAGCCGACCAACAACGTCATCGGATTTGCTTTCACTACGTTATTAGGATAAAAAGAGTTCTTCCCTATACTTGCTTGCTTTAATATTTATTAATTTGCGCCATGCCAACTTATATCATCACTAAAAAAGTGGACCATTTTTTATAAAAAAAGCTTAGGCCTTGCTAGCTTTCTGTCTGTCGCATACGCAGAAATGGCTCCGTCTGCCCAGAGCAGGAGAAAATTTTATAATACTCTCAATTTCACAATTTACGTCCTCATTCATATAAGTGATGAAACTCATCGTATAAATGTCAAATGATGAATTCCACTAATTAATAACATAAATAAATATTAATTATGAATTTACATTCTCGGAATAGACAATAATAATAATAAAATGCGTGTTTTTTTATGATAAGAAATACATATCAAGAAAATCATATTGGGACTATAAATATATACATAAGAGGAGTTGGTATATGGGATTTAAAGTGGACTTTCGTTTTTGGAGTGGTTGAGTGGGAGATGTGGAAAATGCGCAATAGTGGGTATTTTGATCATAGCCAATTCAAATATTTCTCAAACTCCTTTTATTAAATTTAAAGCTCACGAGATGGCTGATATTATTAATCGAAGTGGTGACTCATGTGTTGCTACTGTGAAGGTTAAGATCAGGGTGACCTAGTCCCCTCCTCCAACTGGCTTTGTAAAATTGAACACAGATAGAGCGAGTAAGGGGAATCCTAGAGATGCAAGTATGGGAGGATTGATTAGAAATTCCCAAGGTAGTGTTCTTAAGAGCTTCATGGGCATAATTGGTTCTTGTTCTGCTATTATAGAGGAATTATGAGCAATACTTTGGGGACTTTCTATGGCTTGGAAGACAGATTTTAGAGCTGTTATCTTGGAAGCATACTCGAAGATCACTATTGCTACGGCAGAGGATGACAGAGAGGTCTGCAGTAGTGCTAGAATTCTCGTCTTCCACATCCGTGAGATAATAGCAAGACAATGAGAGGTTAAGCTAAAGCACTGTTATAGGGAATCTAACACTTGTGCTGATTGGTTGGCGAATGAAGTTTTGAGGAAGCAGTGTAATATTCAAGTTATGGATTCTGTTTCGCTGGATCTTTTGGATTATGTCTTTAGAGATTTAGTTGGTTTAGTCACCTTAGATTGGTGAGGTCGGCCTAGCTTTTGTGATGTATTTTTCTGACAAAAATAAAAAATAAAATACATACTTTGTTCTAAATAAAGAGAAAACATAAGAAATACATCATATCTTGGTCATAGCTCTAAACTCTGAAGGTTAATTAATTAATTAAAATTTAATTCAGTGATAATAAAAGAAAAACTCTCTTTCCCAAGTGAAAAATGGGCTTATCCTGTTTAATTTGCATAATATTAAAAAAATGTTTTATAGTGGAGGACAAAGTCAATGTTGCTTATCTCTAAAGTCGCAAGCAGCTTTTGTGTTTGCTTTTGAGTGCATGAACCAGCACTACCCATACTTCCTCTGTACCTCTGCTTGCTACTGATACTCCCAAATATCAAAGAAGATGGAACATATGTACATCATATAGAAGCCATACCCCCATAGTCCCAGCAAAGATGGAGAGACTATATATTATATTCCTATACCCTTACTTTTTTCTCTATCTTTTTCTTTTACGAGAACAAATTATAAGTGAAGAAATTTAATTTGCTCTCTCTAGCAGAAAACATTAAACTATATATAAATTTAGAAGTATATTTAAAGAATTTTTTTTAATATATAGTACTATTTATTTGGTACACGCGCTTTAGGAATTTTGAATCGTTGTTTAATCTATTGGACTCATGAGGGTCCAGCAATCTACCATTGGTAAAATAACTTCAAACAGTATCAGTCTTAGTTTAAAGCGCAGTTTAACAAACCTAATTTTAAATATCAAGTTTTGTAATGGTTGAGGAAATAGAGTTACACCTCAACCTTCACCTTAAAGTTTTAGTTGGAACGATTACGCTTGATTTTAAAAAATCTACAGTTAAACGTGCTCGTATGAAAGCACTAAGAGATGAGAATATCAACAAAACCAATGAGCTTACATTTACGTACCATGAGTGCTAATATTGGCATGTTTGAGGCGATGAAAGAAACAATTGATTAGCCATTTTACTATAAGCATTATTTATTTGTTTTTTCAAAAAGAAATTACTCTCTCTGTCCATTTATAATGGACGCGACACTGTTTATCGCTCGTCTCGAGGCGCGCGAATGAACAGTATTTTAATCCCAAAAAATTTCATACTTTTTTTCGAAAGTACGAGACGCGCGGATGAACAGTGTCGCGTCCATATAAATGGATAGAGGGAGTAACAAATAGTTTCCCAGAATTCACTAGTTAGAAGGGGCGTAGCCGAGATGGACCTATTCTTTTTCCAATATTGGACCACATCTTGCTGTTCTTGGGGAACCGAGACTGGTGTATCAAGCCGAAGCCGTAGGTTGGCACCTGGGATAGCTTTTCTCATCTTCGGACGGCCGGGTCTCGGTATATATCTCATGTACCACCCGCTTTTGAAGGGACACACCATAACAATTATGAGTAGTGTGATTTTCATATTCATTTAATAATTATTTATTTAAATAAAAATAATAATATAATCTAATTAGAAATGGATAAATTCTAATCATATCTTAACACATCAGTTTGTACGATTTTGTTTGTATCCCAAATCTTTTTCAACTATTATATCATATTTAATTCACTTTCTCATATATTGAATAAAAGATATTTAGCACAATATTATTATTATTATCAATCAATTGGCCACATTGCATTGTTCCATTCATTTTTTTTTTCTTTCATTGCAACTAAATATGATAGTCAAGGTGTTATCAGATCCAAACAAGGCCAGATCATCTTATATTGATAAGAGATATATACTAATGCTTGAATTTCTATTTTATGAAGAAGTTAAAGAAGCGTAATAGATCGTGACCGAAGTATAAAAATATCATAACTTTTTATCTCATCTAATCATTGTAAATTTATTTTATCGTAAAGTTCAAGAAGTGCAATTGTAAGTTTTTTCGTAATAAATTTTAATTTTTTTTATTTTATTCTTAGATTTGAGGGTATTTAAACATTGTCTTTCTATTGATGCACTATTATGGATCAGCTCCTCTAATTTTTTCTGGAACGTGTCATGTTAGAGAAATCTGAACCATTCAATAAAATTGGACGTTATAACTATCATCAACATTATTATTATTATTATTATTATTATTATTATTAAAAATAGTATATTAACAAATCACAGTTTTTTCTTTTTGTTAACTACATCCAACTTTAAGTAGCTACCTAGTAGATCAATATCCATATATAAATAAATAAATAGTATATAAAACGATTAGATCTACTAATCATTTTATATATATATATTATATCGACATTATTATTTGCTAATTAAATTACTTGACAGTCATGCACATGCATCTTCGCAAAAAACGGATATTTTCTAATTAATCACTAGTAAAATACTAAGTGGTAGTACATACTTATAAGTCGATGATGGTACCTAGTGATTAAAAAAAAACAAAAACCCTACAAAATTACTTAAGCATTTAGAGAGAGAAGTACAAAGGGAAATTAAACACATACAAGAACTAACTTGCCTGAGTCCTATGACATATGCATATATAATTAAGTAGTAATTAATTAATAATATTAATTAATTACTACTAATTACTAGGTAGGTAATAATAATAATATTTATTGAGCAAGTAAATTCCTAATAAGTGCAGCTTGGGCAGTGTCAGTTGAATCCAATAGCTGAGAAAGGCGATCGCTTAGATCATCAACTTCTCTGTGCAAGTTCTTGATGTAGTTGCACGTCTCCTGCAACACCTTCGCTGCCGATACCTGCATTCCCCCGTAGAAATTAACCCTTAATTGTAATTAGGAGAAAATAATTGAATTACTAGTGCAAGTTCCACGAAATTTGATTTAATTAAGTCAAAAAATATATAAGTTCACATTGGTTGAGAGAATAATTATTAACAGATGTATCATTCTAAAATTATCTCCACTTGCAGTTTTTGGCTGTTTGTTTAAACTTTGGAGCGCTGCTTGGTTTGAAATATTTACAGCCGAGACCAGTCTTCTGTAAGAATGACAAAGATAATAATAGCGAGAGAAATCGAAAAATTAAATAATATAAATATTTATATACAAAGAGTATTTTTACAAATATTTTTTTCTATAAAATAGAAGAAAATCTCTTGAACTGCAAGTAATGTCAGGAAAATTGGACCTAGATAGCTCCAACTTTAAGTTTTAAAAACATTTCACAGCAGCCTTTCTTAGCTCGATGTTTCTTCATTGATGGGTATAGAGAAAGATTCCTCATATTAATATTGAGAGAGAAGCTAACAACTAGTGTAAACTACTACCACTTACCTTGAAGAAGAAAAGGGAAAAAAAAGCTTAAACCTAAAAAGAAGTTATGAGAATGAAAGAAAAGGGGAAGAAAAAGAAGAGTAGTGAGAAGTACAAAAGTGATCGAAGAATTACCTTATCGGAGCGGCGGTTGCGAAGCTCAGGGAGGAGTTGCTGCAACTTGCTGACTAGATCAAGGATCTGATCATCACTGATTCTTGAACTTCCTGATTGTCTACTTGATCTTGATGATCTTCTGCTAGACATCTTCAGCTAGTAATTAAATAGTTAATTACTAATTAATTAACTTAATCTGAGAAGTAGCTAGGATGGTGTAGGCTATAGGGCAAGAAGGTGACAATTAGGGTACACAAAAATGAGATTAATAGTAATAAAATGAGAAAAATAACAATGTTGTGGAAGGGAAGTGAGGTAGCAAGAACACAAGTAGAGCTACTAGTAGTAGTGGTGTGTTGGAGAATGGAGAGAAGACAATTGCATGGGAGAAAGTAGAGGGGGTGGTAAGGGTGCATTTAAATAGGGTTTTATTTCTTTATTTTTATTTTTATTAATATATATTTTTGTTGATGGAGGGAAAGAAAAAAAATCAAGTTTCTAGAGATACGCCATACTGTCCTTTTGTGTGTGTGTGTGTGTGTGTTGTGTTTCCCAGGCCCCGATCGGGGAGTGTGTGTGATGAACCACACCAAGCAATTAAGCATATAGCAAGCTGTGCGTGTCAGTCTCTCCACGCAATGCCATGTTATTTTATTGTCTCCCTTTTATATACTCTTGAGTAGTACATTGCCAATTTGTCATTACCTACCTAGCTAAGTTTTAGAACTTCTACCACATGTTTAGTGGACTAAATAGCTAGGGTGGAGACGCGTTTTTTTTTAGTACTCCGATCATTTAGTTCCCTATTTATAAGTTTTAGAAATTTTACGGTTCGTTTAGTTTTTTTTTAGTATTTCGGTCATTTAATTACCAGTAAATTGTAATGTTTCATTCACCGAAAATCAGAATAAGCAAATAATGAGAATGAATTTGAAAGTAAAACCCCTTTAGTATAAGGAATGGACATACTCTGCGATTATCATTCTTTCCTTCCCTTCTCATTTTTATTTTTTCATGTCTTATTTTTCATGGCAGGCTATTAAATAGTCAATAAATAATTTCTTCTTAATTCTATCAATAAATTGAGAATAGGTAAAAGAATATATAAAAAAAACCTAATTAACCGACCGATTCAACTAATAAAATAATGGATCAAATATATAATCGGTCGGATTTCATTTAGCTATTTGGATTCGAAAAAAGATTATTCCTGATCAACTAAGCTTTAGATAATGATACTAGCTAGACCTAGCTAGTACTTAATTAGTTCCCTCACACAGCACTACGGACATTATTATTCCATATTAATAATCTATATGTAAAAGTAATTCATAGTAATTCTTTCAACCGCCCGTACGTGCATATTCTTTTTGGCACCGGTCTTCAACATCCCTAACTTTAGGGCAATTCTTTTCCATCTCATAATTAACCAATAGGATTTGAGGATGCTATACTAATCTAAGCAGAAAAATTTATTTAAAAAGCCACACTTAATATAAACCTCACTAATGTATATATATAACTTGGAAATTTTAAAACAATGGTTATACTAAAACTCGAATATGAGATTTTTAAATGGTAGTGAGAATTGTAAACCAATTGGGATGTGTAGGAGGGGCAAGGGGATTGACTGGTCAAAAGGAGAAAGGTAGCACACCATGTTCTTGCGCTTACCAAAGGCACACCGCCACACGTGGTATCTTGGATGTCCAACCGTTACACCGACCCGGTTCCGCGGCAAAATTAAGAGAACATATCTGTTATATATCCATTCTTTCACTCTTTGGCATTACTAGTAGTACTTGTCTACTTCTTACCTATTTTATCATTGTATATATAACTTGCTTATTCCTATTACTTAAAAATACATGTTCTCTTCTCCTTTTTCAGAAAAAAAAGTTTGCAATGAGCTCATTGACGGTTAAAGTGAAAACCCATTCTCATTTAAAACTATAATTTTTGTCATCACACTCTTATTTTCCTTCTAGATTAACTTTGTCACTAATTCTCTGCATGAATTAACTTTGTTGCATTCTCTTTTTCTTGTTCTTTTTATAGAAATAATCATCGTATATCTTCATTTCTTTTTACAAGTTTATCAAAACGGCCCCAAAATTTTAGGCTAGGTTCAATCTTGTTAGGCAATGAGTTGATCAAGAAAACAGGTAAGAATAACATAAACGGCTTAGAAATAATTGATGGCCAAGATCGGCCTACAATAAAAACGACCCATATCTAGCGATTGGGTGTGACACTATACCCATTCATAATCCCTTATGTGGATTTTGTAGCACGTCATAAAAAATATGGAGTGTGGTAGCTGCATGCCATTTGATACAGTAAATTACTAAGTTTAATTAGAAAATTGCTTTAATTCTTAATTAGATGAAAGATGAAAGATGATGAGGAGTGCGGTCAGCGTGCATCTTGGGGCACATCACATGACTTTCAAATTTTCAATCAATGGACAGCCAAGACTCTAATTAGCTGAAACAATTGTACAAGTGGGCTGGTTTTGTGTTAATTAATTAACTGACTTTTCACACTCCTAGAAAGATATGTGTTGATCCCTTTTCATACGCTTCTCTGCATCCAAACATTTCTTTTTTCAAATTAAGTATAAAATATCACATTTGTATTTTTTAAAATATTTTACAATTAACTATACTTATAGTTGTAAATTACGTGATTAGTATTTATTGACTTATTTAAAATATTAATATATTAAAAGATATTGTAATTATTAATTCGATGGAATTAGAGTAAACTTATTTATTGAAAAATATTTATTTTCAGTAATTAATTATTTTTTTAATAATTATCTTAATCTTTGTAATTTTGACTTACTCGTCATTTTGTGTGTGACAATATTTAGCAACTAAAACAAAATCCCCTTACACCTCAACTGTTCAGTGCTCAAGTGGTATAGATATTTTATATTAATTAATATTAGTAAATCTTTAATTCCTTCTCAATCTGAAAAGTCGGTGGAGGAGGAGATATATATGTTTATCTTAATACTGTAATGCATGTGAGTTACTATATTATATTCCCTCTGGGTAAATTAAATAACTATTTTTTATGGATTCTTACTGTTTATAATATTTAATAGTGGTGTGATAATTTGAGTAAAAATTAAAAGTAAAAATAAAACAATGTAAAATAAAATAACATCAAAAATTATTATTCTATGAAATTTTACTATCCTAAAATATCGTTTAATTCCGCGGAGGGAGCATCAAGCTTCACTTAATGATTTTATTAGGGGCTAGTCGGGATTGGTCTCGTACTAAAAGATCAGAGAAGATACTCGGAAGAAAAAAAGAAAAGAAAAAGGAAAGCATTAATTAACACCCACAGTGTTTGTTGTTTAATTAATTAAACTACGTGCGATCTAGTTATGCGCATTCCATTTCCAGATGATATATACTCTCCTTTTTATATATATTTATACTCTCTTATTCAATATAGAGGATACTCAAGTAAAATACTAGTACTAATATATAATTAGTGTAACGAAAGAAAAACACACGGTTTAAAGAAAATTACAAGTGTGTTAACAAGAAATCTAGAATTGGTCTAACCAAGGTGTATTTATTATTCGTTGAAATCTAAAATCGTTATAAAAGAGTGTAAAAATTAAAGAGATTATAAGTCGATCTCATGACTAATTTAAATGTACTTACCCAAAAAATAACACAAAAATAAGAAACTTTAATATTTTATTTTTTTATATATAGAAGAATATGGGACTTAATCTTAGAGATCAGTGATTCGAATCTATGAAGTAAAGTAATTAAAAATATGATCAATGATTGATTAAGGTGACCACCACCCTCACACGTAGCTAGCTGACCAAGTAATTTCCAAATTTTTAGTATACAGTAGATATAATACTAACAAGCAGTTGTGACTTGTGATGACTCACGCATCCGTGGAAACATTCACTCTTCTCATGTACAACATCAACACACACATACGTACTTTTCACCCAGTCTCCCATCGGATTCATTTTTAATACCGATATACACACCGATAAGAATTTGGGTAACTTTTTTTTTTAGAGGTAAAATAAAATTAGTCTTTTTATGTGTAAAAAATAAAATATAAATAAAAAAAATAATGAAATATAATAAAAGAATTCAAAATTCAACCCAAAAACAAGAAGAATTCAAAACTTAGGTAGCGAATATTAAAGATAAATGAAAAAATAATAAATCTTTAACAATTATTATAGAAAAATTAAAAATTTTGAGGAGAAAATGTGAAGGATTAATAAAAAAAAATAAAACTTTAATGATTACTATAGAAGAACCACCCAAAAATTTGGGGGTCATTGCCCTGGTTTTGGACACACGGTGGACACCGAGAGACGTTTGGTCATAATTTTTAACAATTAATGATATCAGATAGATTTTTAGTATAAAGCATACTTGAATTTGACTTTTTGATGTGGATGATATTAATAATAAATTGTTATATTTTTTACATTTATACAAATAATTTAGAATTTATATATATATTGTGTTCGTGTCTTGTAATTTTTAATTTATCCATATTTGCTTTGTCTCTGGTATCTATGTTACTATTTATGGTTGATAGGTAAATAAACACTTAATTTAAGGTGTCAAAAACCCTCCACCGGACAAAACCTAGATTTGCTTGCTCTCTTTCCAATTTTCTTATAGGAATGGGAGAGATGTTGGATTTTTAGATTTTATTTTTTTATTCTCTCTCCCTTTTTGTTAATTTCTGAATATTGAAAAGAAGTAAAAAATAAAAAAATGTTTCGAGAAATCAACATTGGTTGTCGTCAAGTGCTAAAAGATTTATCCATTTTTACTTAAAATATAAAGTTTAAGACTTAAAAATGAAGCAAATAATGTTGAGAAAGTTTTGTAGGGTCCGATCTATTTTATTAATAAAATTGTACTAACGAAATGGATAAACCCTAATCATATTTAATTTAATAACTATTAAGTGAATATGAAGATGACACGTGTATTTTTATACCACTATCTCTAGCACTGCTGAAGTTAAAAACACAAAAAATAAAGCAATAAATTAAAAATGGAACAACACTGGAGTTAGCAGTGATTTACTTCTAACCACGTAAAAAATTAGGGATTTACTCAAATATCCCTAGATTTCAAATTATGGAAAGTAACAAAAGAAACATTCAAAATAATTTTAAAATGATTTATTCACGTTTCTCATCTATTTCAAATGTTGTTTAAACCAACGTTTTGAAACCCGGACTGATCTAGTCGGTTCAACCGAGTTGAACCGAGACTGGGTAGATTTTCAGGTAAAATTTCATTTTGAAAAATTCGGCTGAAACTCGGTGACCCGGGCCAAAACCCAACGAACTGACTGACCCGGCCTAGGTTTTTGGGTTGAACTAACTAACTCTTTCTCCAATTTTTTGTAGATTTTAAGTTTACTATTTGAGCCTATGATCATTTTTTTCAATAATCAAGTATTTTTTTATAAGTCAAGTGAAATTTATTTATTTTAGGATCATATTTATGTCAAATTTGAATTTAGTGTCATATTTAGATCCACTCCAGTTCAACCCCGGTTGTCCTCAGATTCAACCCCTAACTCCTGACCCTTGACTCCTTACCCTACCCGGGCCAATGTCTTTGGGCGGGTTTGAAAACCTTGGTTTAAACTTCTATGACATTTTCGGTAATCAGTGTTTGAATTGGTGATTGGACTCCACACCTTTCTCCGTTTAAGTAAATGTTATTGTAGGCTGATTTTCTGGCTTTAATATAGTGGGGACGTGAATTAGTATTGCTCGTATAGAAATTCAGAATATCACACACATTATATAAAAAGAAACAAATGTTATGAGCTCGATTATTGTATAATATATAAAGCAATTACTTGTTGCGATCAATTTCACCCTTGTGGGTTAACAGGGACTAAATAAGATTAGTCTTTTATATTGTTGAGGAATAAACCTAGTTTAAAAAAGAGAAAATAAATATATACACACAAACAAGCAAAAAAAACAGGACGTGGGCTCTCTCCGTATAAGAAATAAGATTTTTTTTAAGAAATAAATGAAAGAAAAGCCCATGCGTAGTTGATTTGGGCTTCTCTTAAGGTCCTTACTTATAAAGTGGGCCAGGCCTGGTCACAATGATCGACAGATTTGTGGACCTATACTTGACTACCACCAAGCCCATGGCAGATAGAGCAAAGGGAAAAAGGAAAATAGGTTGCTGCTACTTTGAAGCAATTGTAGATCTCTTTTCGAAAAGAAAAGAAAAAACTTCAAAATTCAAACAAAATTGGTTCAATATTAAAGATATAGAAAATCCATATATTCTTCACATTTTGAAATGAATACATAAGAAAACAATTTTAAGCTATAGACAGAGAGAACTTTTTTCTTTTTTTTCTACACGGGAGC
>NBIL01140358.1:0-17033 GCA_002752925.1 Viola pubescens var. scabriuscula
ATATATACACACACGTAAAACTATATCCATATTATTTACCATGGATAATAAATATCCATATCCATATTCATACCATTTACCAATAGATATTATAGATGAATAATTAATGGACATGGTTGGTGTGGATATTTATTATTATTCAATCTATTGTTATCCCTACTTATATCTAACAACTTTCTTCCTAGTTCAATGATAAATTAAACATATTGTAATGATAAATTAAACATGTTGTAAGTATGAAAATTTTTTCTTAGATTTATTAATGAGAAAATTAAGGTAATTAATCTCGTACCGGTAGTTATTTCGGATGTACTTTTAAGAGCAAAATGTACTAGATACTAGAAATACCGGCGTATTATTTCAGTATTGCGTCTCAAATTGTAATATTCATACAAATTATATAAATTATATACTCTAATACTTATAAACTGAATTAATAATGCACCATTTAAAAATTAAACACTTAAGAGAATGATTATTCAAAATTTCATCATCAAGTACAGTATTAGCAATATATATAAATAATAATAGCTTTTCTTGTTCAATGACCTTTTACATACCTGTGGTAGGAACATACAATAATAAAGTATATAATGGTATGGCAAAGGCTAAAAAAAAGAATTATAACATGAAAAATGAGGGATAAGTTAATTCGGCAAAAGCCGGTCGGTCACTAGTTGGCTTGCTTGGTTTTTTTGACGCAAAATGGTATGCAAGGGTATGCAGTGGTCAATCTCGGCCGGTATTTTTCTAAGATAGATCGACATAGGCCAAGATGGCCGAGATGACCGAGATGCAAACGGGTAGAAAATAAAGGTCTATTCATACTTTTTTAGCCAAATAACTCGGTATGTATTGATATACTGACCAAAACGATACGAAATTAATAACCTTAGAGAAAACAAGAGAGGAAAAAAAAAACATAACACCACAATTGCTAGTACAGTGGGCCAAGGAATGACTTCACTTGAGTTGGATTTTTTTCCTTTCGGGGAAAGGGGAATAACTTGGGTTTGAGTTTGATGACGAGAGCAAAAGCTGGGTAAAAGGAACCCTACGGTGAACTGAAAATGAAGCAGTCAATGGGTTGACCGGGGTGTGCATGTCTTGTGGGTGAGCTACCGGCCACTCTCTCTCACACCGTCACACGCTCAGCGGCGTTGAATTCTTTAATCAAATCATGCACCTTTTGTGCTGCCTTTTCACTTTTAACCTTTTGTATATAAAAACTAACCACTCCTCATTTCTTTTCTCACTTTCCACTCCTTTCTTTATCCAAAATATCCAAAATATATAGTTTTAGGAAATTCAATAAATAAAACACACCAAACAAAGATGGGTAGGATCCCTTGCTGTGAGAAAGATAACGTGAAAAGAGGGCAATGGACCCCTGAAGAAGACAACAAACTCTCCTCCTACATCGCCCAACACGGCACCCGTAACTGGCGCCTCATCCCCAAGAATGCCGGTTCGTGTCTCCTACTCTGCACCCATCTCTAATGTTTATCCACCTAACTCTTTCATTTCCATTCATAAATCCAAGGTCTCCAACGATGCGGGAAGAGTTGCAGGCTGCGCTGGACAAATTACCTTCGTCCCGATCTAAAGCACGGCCAGTTCTCAGAATCAGAGGAGCAGACAATCGTCAAGCTTCATTCCGTTGTTGGCAACCGGTACAATGCAATTGCAAATACTACTTCTCGTTTCCTCACTTAATTCTCGTTTCCTCACATCTACTTCTCTCCTAATTGCCACCTGCAGGTGGGCATTGATTGCGGCTCAGCTTCCAGGCCGCACCGACAATGATGTCAAGAACCACTGGAACACAAAGCTGAAGAAGAAACTTTCAGGCATGGGCATTGATCCTGTCACCCACAAGCCCTTCTCCCACCTCATGGCTGAGATCGCCACCACACTCGCAACGCCACAGGTGGCTCACCTTGCGGAGGCAGCCCTCGGCTGCTTCAAGGATGAAATGCTACATCTACTCACTAAAAAGAGGATTGACTTCCAGTTGCAACAATGCAACACCAACGTGCCAGCACCGGCACCCGCTCCAGCAGGCAACATCCAGACCTCTTACAATCTCGCAAGTAACAAACACGACGAAAATGAAGACACGATAGAGAAAATCAAGCTTGGTTTATCAAGGGCTATGCAAGAACTTGTCATGACACCGCAAGACAAGACCTGGGAATCCACTGGGGCCACCACATCTTCAAATTTTGCAGGAGCCTGCAGTGGCTTCCCTCCATCTCTTGCTGGATTTCAGTACGGGCCATCTTTCAGCAATGAAGGAGCCGCGTCGCCATGGAGCCAGAGCATGTGCACTGGAAGTACATGCACAGCTGGGGACCAGCAAGGACAGATGCATGGAAAACTTGATGACAATGGTGGAGAGGAGTCAGAGGAGGGAAAAGAGATGGGAAATGGATCGACTATATTCAATACAGACTGTGTGTTATGGGACTTGCCTTCTGATGATCTGATGAATCCAATAGTTTAACTAAAGGTTACAAGATATGAGGTAAAGACTGGCTGCCAATAATACATCTTAAATCTTCTTGTGTCAAGTGAAGAAAGTGTAAATAAAACCCATTTTACAGATTCCATAAATCTGTTGAAAAATTACAGCTCGCATAATTCTTCCACTCATTGAGCTACAAATTTTGAGTTCCTATAGAGGTATCTTCTGGGTAACAACGGTAACAACACAATGTATGAATCAAGCGAAATATGATGACGACGAAGACGTGTCAGCCAGAATCTGCAAGTAAACACCGGGGCAAAAATTAACAAAACAAAAGGCAATCAAACCAAAATCTCCAGTATAATAAACTAGGGACTGGGAATGAGACTTGCAAGAGCTACCTCAAGTTGCTCCTCAGTGAAAGAATCCTTCTGAACATTCCACGTATCTGCATGTGTTCGACGGAACTCAGCAACTGCTTTCGTAACAGTGGATTTCACAGGTGATGGCTCACTTGCAAAACGAGCCAGTATAGTGACATGCTCAGGCAACCAGCTGAAAGAAAAAAATGGAAGTTAATTTGATGCCGCGACAAATAATAAAAGTGTCCTACATAATATTTGATAACACCATCCCTCTAAGAGGTAACAATCAAAGTTCATACTCAATTGAGTAAATTAAGCTAAAATTAAGCAGTTACAATGTCAACCATTCAAAACGGTTACAATCTAGTAGACTGTAGATATAAAATGATATAACTATTAAGGCAGAGACATCTAGTAAGTCCAACCAAACAGGACACCTTCCATCCATGGATTCGTATTAATAAACCAGTTTGGCTTGCTGAGAAGTAAAACTATTATGACTAGGGCCTCACGTCAAGAGTTATGTGTGAAACTGGAGGATCTTATGCCATGTGACAGAGCTAATAACCAAAGAAGAATATCTCTTCCACACTTTCATCTAATATACCATGTTTGACCTAGATACTTCATCTATTAGAATCTTCATATAACTGTATCTAGCACGTGCCAGACACTCATACCTAGGTCTTGCATAACATCCCTACTTCGCTTCGGAAGGAACAAAAAAGTAAGCAAAAGGAGAAACCCTCAGGCTTAATTTAGCTGAAGACCTCTTTGAATAAATTGGGATAGAGAGTTGGACGAATACTGGAAAAAAAATTCACATTCTTAGACCATAGATGATCTTCATGTTTAAGTCAACCACAAATATGTTCAGAATTACCTCCCAAAATATATTTGTTGGACATTATACAGAATGCATACTACATTTCTGAAGACTGTTGAAAGTATAGAATGGCAGACACTAAGAAAAAGGAAACATTTGCCAATTGATCTCTGCATGAGAAAGTTATCTCAACATTTTATAACCAAAATTCTAATATTTAACAAAGAATACTGACCCACTGATGCTTAGGTAACATTATACTGGCCATAATTGAATCTTTGTTCAGTTTTAAAGAGGATAAGGCAAGACTATATCACATACTGAGTGCCATTGGATATATAACTATCAGATTCATTCAAAGAATATCAATTATCGCATCATTCTGGAAAGACAATACACGTAATATTCCTATTACAAGGATGGCCAAACCTGGGCATATCGTATGGAACTGACAATACTGAAGCGGCTAAAGCAAGTACTGCACCATGAACAAATGCCAAGGATGTGCTAGCTTTTAAGTTCCTGCATTCAAACATGTAATCTTTATATCAAAATGAAGAGATTTTTAAGGATCGCTCATGCTCTTTGATAATTATGCACCAACTCTCGCCAGAAGAACCATTATGACATGTCAAAGGAAATATTATATTATATCTTGACGACCATAAAAGAAGCAAGCTTCCATAGAAATCTATCTAAAAATGAACACCCTCCAAGCTAATGCATAGAATCCATAGATCAAATGTGGACCCGAAAACAAATAGAAGAATGTGCATGAGGTATGACCCTAAAGAAAGAGGTAATCAAAATTGAATTATATTAGATGCAAAACAGAACCTCTGCTTTCTCTTCTTATGGATAATATTAGCCTCCACGTAAGCTCTATCACGGAAATCCCTTGCAAGATCACCATCAGCACCCTTCAGCAAGCCTGCTAAAACTGCAGCAGCATGCTCCCTTACCTGGGTGAGAGACATATCTAAATGAAAATATGCAGAAACAGACGAGAACAAAACTCTCTCCAGTATTTCACTCTGGCACATAAGAGCTGCAGACAACTATACAAAACCAGTAGCGTAAATATATCTGCTATTTAAAGATCCTCCAACTTATCACGACATACCATGGAATATTGGTGTTTATTCTTAAAATACTAATGAAGAAGGGGTTGTCACCAAAAGATTTGCCCCTACACTCAGGGATTCAGCAAGGAACTTACCTCTACTTGATTGTCTCTCAATAGCTCCTCAACAGTTCCCCAGATTTGTTGTTTCTCCACATTTGAGAGAATGAATGTGTGCCTGTCATAAAAGTACATGCCAAATTGCCAAGTTTATCAGAATCCGCAACACTCTAAACTCTTCCTTAGATTGAGGCTCAAGCTTATTTCAAAAAGATAATTCAACAACACTTTAATCCACCACAGCTTCTCAGAAAAGAACTTGCCAGATCAAAACATTTAAATGGAACATTGGCAAATAAGCAGAGATGAAACAGAAGAATAAGCACAAGGCTCAAGCAATAGAATATTAGTGTTCTGAGACGGACAATGTATGGAGTACATTGGTCTTTGCTGACAAAATTGGGCACATTAAAGGGGAAGAGTTCATACTTGTTTTCATGGAAGTTTGAATTGCCAGCTTGTGGCAAGATAATGAGATATGAAAGTAATGACAAGAATTAAGCTTTCTGTAAATTGAATCAACTATATGAGTAGGAGATGACGGTCCCTGAGAAGTTTGATACCTGTACATAAAAGTGCGCAGATACGTTAAAGTAGCCGATCTGGTCCGCCAGTTGGAGTCAGTGGCAGAGGAAAGAATCACTGAGACAACCCTCTGGAGATGAGGCTCCAAAAAAATCCTCCATTTCAGCAATTCAAATGATGCCTTTGCCAGGATAGACAACTCTTTATGTGATGTTTCCTTCAAAAACAATTTAATTTGTCAGATGCAGATATGCGATATGCAAAATTATTATCACCTTGGACTATCAATGATGGTAAAACACAGATTATCAGATAGTCATGACATACGCAAAACTATATCAAGCAGCTTCAGGAAACTTGAACATCATTAGATATTTATCTAGTTGGCAGTGACGTTAACGCTAAAAAAAGTTGTATATTAATTTCTACATCAATCATTACAATAAAAAACAGGAATATAGGGACGGCTACAGAATACTGCTGGTTGTGGGAGAAAAAGAGTCTACAAGATAATATGTTGGAGGACGATTATGAGACCCAAAAATCAACACTAAATCAGCCAGCTATAGAGCAAAAGAGAAAGCAAAGTAACCAAGTATGTCGTTTCAAAACATTAACAAGGGAGCAAATTTACAAGCAATATCTTTATCACTTCTTAGAGCGGTGAATATTAACAGAAAACTCATATCAAACAAACTCCAACAATTTGGCTGCAAAATTGCATCCAAGCATAGATAAGAAAGGCTTAGAATTTTAGAAGCAGCAGTGAAAAATAAGTGCTGAAAGAAGGCTAAACCAAGCAATGTCATAACTTTTTTTGTCATAAATAAAAAGAGTAAAGAGTAATTAAACAAAGTAATAAAAGCACAGAGGGACCATTTACCTGCAACGAAATTACAGGATAGAGAAATTGCACAATAACATCCAGTAAACAGGAAGATCTCCCAGATTTTAAAGTTGAGATGACAAAATGAAATAGCTGCATGAAGGGAAAGAAAAAAAGGAAAGATGATTAATTACAGATTCTAACTGTTGATGAAGAATTATGAAATTATCCAACAGATTAGCACCGTTTCCATCCATTTGACGTCTTCTGCATCCCCATTCAAGGACCCATTTTGAAGAGTTGCACTTCCTGGAATCTCCATATGGTCTGACTGACTAGTACTTTGAATACTCATGACAACATCATGGGCCCTTTTAGTCAGAAACAGAACCCAAGTTTCCTCTTTCAGTTGGTCCTGAATGTCTTTCTTTTCCCCATCATGTGAATAACCGCCAGAAAATGATGACTGAAGGCGAATGTTGGAGCACAATATAGAAAGGGTAACACCTATAGCTTCCCTCACCTGCACCATTAAAGTAAGGCATGAAGATGTTATGTTATTTAAAAGAAAGAGAAGGAAGTGGTATATAATGGCTACGGCATACACTGTAATGAAAACGATTAGCTTACTTGGGGTGACGAGTGACACATATTATCCATCAACTCATTCATAAGTTTGTTATGAAGCCCTATCTCAGCCTTTGGCATTTTCTGTGGGGATACTTCTATCAATGCAGCTGAAAGAAAAGTGTAGCGCTTCGCAACAACAGTGGTAGTGACAGCAGGAGGTAAAGGAGTCATCAAACAGTCCAAGATTTGTTGCCTCAAAAGAGGGATTCTTGTACCATATTTTCCTTTTCCTGTAACTGCGTAGCGTATGCAAGCTGCCCATTCAGGAATAGATTCTACGGACGGAGCAAGAATGATACTCTGTACTTGAGCCATCATCCAGCTATCCCATGCCCCTAAAAGACCGTTAACATTGGAATGCAATATGCCAGCTAATGCTTCTGCAGCAACACATTGCTTTGACCTTTCTTTAGCATTCGCAAACTCCTCCAACGTACTTCGAAGTGACTGTAAAACAGGCATGCCACATTCTTGTACTAGCCGCTTAAAGATACGTGCAAAGTTTGGATAAAAAGTATCATTTCCTAATAAGGAGATCCAACTAGGAGTGCGCGGCCATGCAGCTGAAAAGTCAAAGTAAAATCGGGTGATTGACTTGTCTGCCAGACTTTGAAAAGAAGGGTTTCCATGATTCCCTCTGGAAGATCCACCATCTGTATCTGTAATTATATGAACGTGAGAAAGGCTATTGAATGTCTCATTGAAAAATCCTTCCTCCAGAAAGATCTCACTTAATGCTCCTTCAAGAGATGATTTGGCATTTGACAGTAACTCCTCGGAGACTGCAGGTTGATTCTCACCAGACAGTTTATATGGTGATTCTTTCAGTAAAGTATTTAGAGCAGAAATAGCAAGTATCCTTGTCTGAGGGAGTTGACTTTTTAAACTTTTCAGAAAGTGTCCTGAGATAGCAGCAACAAGAAAACATTAACCAGTTGTACGTTTGAGCATCTTGTGAAACAAGGTGGAAGAATGCTAAAGCAAAGAAGTAATCTTTAACACAATATTACTAACCAGTAGTTTCACTCAGTGTATTTGAAGAAAAGTTTGGGCTGTTTCTAGACGCCATAGCCAACAAAAGTAGAACTCTGTTAGCCATGAGATTATATCTGAAAGGGAAAAAAGGAAACAAACATGAGACGAGGTCCTAGAAATTTCAGAAGTCAATGGCTTGGCCATTACATGCGCAAGTGTCAGTTAGAGTAAGTGAAAATATTTTGATCGTATCATTTAACCACAAGGAGCTAGGCCAACTACTCAATCAAATAATATTGAGCATTTTTCCCATCTCTTCTCGAGAAAGAAGTGGGCATCAATCAGAAATCTTAGTACCAGCTCTCCAATCTCAGTGGTTAATGATGCACGTAAGTATGATGGTATACGTAAAATCATAATTCTTGATATGGGCACCGAAACAAAGGACCTTCGCCACCAGGCCAAAACAGTACATGCTAAAGCTAGGCAAACCTAGAGCTCAGAAATAACAAAGTGCAAAATGATCAGAGATTTACCTCCAATGCAATCCAGTAGAATCAAAACTCAATGATTGTATCTGAGATACCAAATCTGTAAAAAAGGATCCCTCATTGTGATTGTCCGATGTCCTGAAAATGCTTCTACCAACTCCTGAGAAGTGGATGTTGTACTTGACAAACAGCTGTTGATACCTAAACCATATTAGGAAGCAAAATCCAAAAGTGGCTCTCAATTAATAAAGAGGGAGATTTTACCTCATTGATTGCTTTCTGGGATTTCAGCGATTCATGATGAGAGCTACAAGAGAAACACAAAGATGAGAACGTAGACAGGATGAGAATCATGAGATTATTACAACACTAAGGAACAAAAACAACAATGATTTTCCACCTTGAAAGAATCCCAAGAAGAAATGAAGAGCATGATTTTGGATCCTGAAATGAAACAAGATATATCAGAAAAATATACTTCCAGAAATCTGTTTCAATTAATTTTTGCTGAGTGATTACCGTTGTTAAATGCTTGAGAACTGTTGTACTAGAAAGGACTGCACAAGAACCGAGGACTGCATGTTCTGGAGAACTGGGGTTCTGTAAATTTTCAGCAAGAGAGAGTACGCATTTTGAAATCATAGATGACCATCTCTTGATCATCTTCAGCAGAGATTTTCCAGCAAGTCTGTTACCGGGTCAACAATGTATATCAGGCATGATAAGCAATCATATTTAAGACATGGAAAATCAAACAGAGGGACATTTCAAGATTTAATGCCAATGAACCATTAGCAAGAAGGATAATATGTACTACAAGTAGGCTAGCACTACTACAAACACGAGACTTGTTGAAATAAAAGAAGATACAAAACAACTTACGAGCGAACAGTTTCATAGTTATGCAAACAGAGGTTTAGCAAATCATCCATCAACAACAATGTGTGGTCCGATGGAGAGAAATTCCCACTTGTACGAAATAAGTGATAGGATGATTGCGATGATCTCCAAGTACCATGCATGTATGCTTTGTCAATAATAGCCCACCTAGGCCTAACACGGAAGAATAGGCTCGTTGTTTGAATTATCTGTTCCAGTCTTAAAGTAATAATACCGATATCAACATTTCATGATTGGGGACTCGTACCTTTTCTTTCCTTTAGAATGCAACGACACAACAAAATTTATGGGAGGTTCCACAATGGCCGCAGATTCCAACTTCCAAGCCTGCCTGTGGTTTGCCCACTCATCATACTCCAAGCTTCCTGTTCGACAGAGGTTGAGGGACAGATATACAAGACAGGAAAAAGAAGATAATATCAACAATGATCTTCAACAAAAACATCATAGTAAGAAACTCAAAAAACAATTCATGAATGCTCATCTGAAGGGAGTGTACATTACCAAAGTTTCCCAAAGCATCTATGATGCGAACAAGAAGCACAAACAAGATGCTGTCATCAGACTTTTTCTCTAATAGGTATCTGCCATTGTTGAAAATATAACAATGTTTAGGAAATTATACCTGCTCAAATTAAAAACGAAACCTATCTGCAAACTAAATACAGAATTAATATTACTTGCAGGCTGCATGCATACTCTCTGCCGCTTTTACACGCAATTCAGTGCTGCCAACAATCGAACCAGTTGCTCCAGCTATCAAGAAATTATGACTTGGATCTTCAACAATCCCATTCCTGGAGGATGGGCTGAAATCAGGTAAGCAAGATAAAACACCTTGCAATGAGGAATCAATACGCAGAAGAGTCACTTTCAAGTGCTCTTTCTCATTTCCTGATAGAAGGTACATGTAATTAGCAAAAGACTAGTAGTAAACCCATAAAGATAGACAGTAATCGACATGATATTATAACATGCTTGGTAACTTTAACAAAGACCAACATTGCCAAATGTCCAGGGTGAGCTTAGGGCAGCAAGACCTCTCTCACCTGATGCCAACAGACAACACTAGGCACTTACCCAGCTAACATAATGCCTCAGCATAAAAACATGACTATTTCAACCATAAAAAGGAAAATTATAGAACTAATACAAAAGCAAAACCATTAAATAAAGACCCATATCATAATAAAGTAACTTGGGGCAATAATGAAATTCCACCACATGCTATTGCTATCTTATACCCATGCTTGACCATATTTTCATGTCTTATACCATCCAGGGTTCAATACAGGAGACTTATTACTGATCCACTGACCAACTTAAGCTTCCTAGAATGAAAAACTACAACAAGCTCCGATCTTCGATATTAACTCCGTTTTCTAAGCTCTCCTCTCCAATCACCAGATAAGAAAATGCCCACATTTGACCTTCCAAATTTCTTTCTTGCTTCCCTGACCATTATAAAGTTTGCAAAAGGTTTATGTATAGATAATCCCAGAACATACCATCTAGGTTTACACCCCTCCAGCTTTACTCCTTGAGACAACCACCAGACCTACAACATACACTATAAACCCCTAAAAGGAACCAAGGTTATGCCTTTGTGAAAAGACCTAAAATCCCAGCAAGTGCCAGGATGGACTCTGGGAAATCTGATGAAGATATACACGACCCTTGGAGTTGATACTTCTATCCAAAAATCTTTCCCTTAGAATCAGTATTAGGGAACAGTACAGTAGGTCTCCTGAAAACCATGGCTCACAACCACTGCAGTGTCTAAGAGAAAATTCAACGGCAACTGCAAACTGCAACAAAAAAACCTAAGAGGAAAAAAGTATTACCTGGATCAGAATGTATGTTATCTTGACAAATCCTCAAAAGATCATCTAAAGCTGATTCAAAATGAAGGGTCAAAAGTTCATTTGCAAACTGAACTTCTTCATCATTTGGAACATGCCACTTGGGGCCCACAAATGGTTCATTGCTGTTATAGTCTTTTGTGCTTATCCATTCTTCTAACACCATAGCAGCAGGGTGCCACAAAGTGCACCTAGGAAAACAAATTTGCATATCAAGGGAATGAAGCAAAAAATTAAAAGGGACAGAATTTGATCCAGCCAAGTTGATAAATCAAGTAAATAAAGATTACTTGTATTGATCAATAGGATAATAGAGAATCAAGCTTCCAAGAAGAGAGCGAAGAAGATAATCTCCAGCACCATTAACCTGTTAAGAGGATGAGAGAGTTGAACCATTTATAATCTGGACAACAAATCAAATTAAATAAGAACCAATTTAAGCATACATATTTCAAATTAGAGATGTCACTAGCTAATCAAAGATCACTAGCTAATCAAGGGCTTTTGATACCTTCCATGAGGGAGATTCAAAAGCAGAGACAATAGCTTCTTTGAATAGATACTTGTAATGAAGCAGTGCAGGACCTCCATAGTTGATGGCAACCGATACGAGTTTCAGTTGATAATCAACTGCTGTTTCAAGTGCTGGTGATAGTGTTGGTTTTGCCTGGGTAAAAATCAACAAACATAAGCACCATCACTGTGGCTTTAAAACAATTTTTTCATCCCATTCAACAAATGAAAAACCTTGGTTGAAACTGAGGCATCCAGGATCCCTCTTCCTCCAAAGCCAGTGACAGGTGTTCCTTTCAAAGAGGATATTGCAGAAGACAAAATAGGCTCAACAAGAATAGGAACGGCCTGTTCTGGGTCAGAATGAACACACGCACAGCAAAGCAATCCAACCTCAGCAATTGCTCCAGGTAGAATGTTTGTCCGAACAAACTTTGAGACTTTCTTCAAAGCCTGTTGAATAGAACGAATTCAGTACAAAACAATTGTTTCACCTAAGGGAAGAAAAGCCTTTTGAGTTGTGACAACAAGAGATACCTGATTGTATAGAGATTTAGAGAGGCGCCCAAGCAAAACTTCAAGCATACAGTAGTAGTAAGGACCATCATGAACCAAGAAAGTCCCTGATGTAGCAGATGAATTTAGTCCTTCATTCCTATAATAAGAACAGTGATTATAATTAAAGGGGGGGAAGTAAGAATGCAAGGATAATCCAAATCCTGTCCTAACTTAAAGTATTAAGGAAATTACACTTTTCCTTTGAGAAAGAAAAGGAAAAACAGAAGGAGAGGGGTTAACGGCATTACTTACAGCACACTACTGGGTTCCAAATTCTGAAGTAATGAAAATAGGCGACAAAAGAATTCATCTAGCCATTCTGAAAAATGGATCATTGGCATGAATGACAACTCACCCATATTATCATCCAGAGTAGCAATCTGCAATTATCGTCAGATTGCAGAGGACTTGTGTTAAAAAATCATAGCATACCACACAATTTCTGCACATACTGGAGGCCTAAAACTTACATTGGAAAATATGGAACCAATCAACTGCATGCTTGCCAACGTCTTTGGAGGATCATTGGCATCCATACCGAGTAATGAGTTGTTTAATGAGATAACCAGAAGATCAACAAATATATCCTCACAACCACCATTGGCCTCTTTTGTAGTATTTAAGAGAGAAGTGAGAATTAGTGAACGTCCTGCAAATGCTACTGACATCACTGCAGTTTTCAACTGGTGGGTGGCAGTCATCTGACTAAATGCAAAAGCAGATAAAAGAGAAGTTAATGTGGTATATTCTTAAGGAGAAATGCTTTATGAGATCATCCTCCATATTGAAGCAACCAAGGATCACTGGTGTATATTTTATTATTTTGACCATAACAAAAATATAAAAAACGCATAAAACGAAGTTGCAACAGCACTGACCGTCTCCAAGGCCAGATGGAATCGAGAAGCTAGGAACGGAAGAACTAAAGAGGGCTCCACATATGACAAAATAGAGGTCGCTGCCGCAACTGTCTCTGAAAGATGTTCGTCCTTGCTGTACTGCCCACGATCAATTAACTTCAGCATCACATTGATGAAAGAAACTCTTTCTGATCTTCGTAGAAACAGTTCAGTCTGACTACCTTTAACTGTGCTCCTGGAAACACAAGAATTTGAGTGGGGAGAGCTTTGATCGTGCTAAAGCAAATTAATACATTTTAATCCATGATGCTGGTATATTCTTACTGTTGCTCAAGCTGCAACCTTTTCTGGAATGTAATTACCAAATGAAACAAAAATCGCTCCAACGAATAAGTCCAGCGACCACCATTAGAGGGATGATAATATCTATGAGAAAAAGTAAAGGCACTATTAAGAACTTGCAAAGTTTAAACAGTTTCAATTAAAAACAGAGCACTGGTATGTAAGTCAACAAACTGTTCTAGGAGGTTGACCAATTTAGCAAAATGCTCTTGTGCCGAGCTACCAGGTTTAAGTAGATAGACCTGCACTTGGAATTAAAGTATTATATAATGACAATCTAGGAAACACTGATGTCAATAATTGATGAATGCTGCAACATTTAGCCATTGTTTATTGATCTTACAATTGATTTTGCAATGGCCTTTGCCGGGGTTTTATTGGAGAACAAAAATCTTGTATTCCTGGGAACATCAACTAGAAAAGGACATGATCCACTTCCATTTGCCACAGGGACCTACGATCAAGAAGAAAAAAGATTAAATATATTGCCAAAGACAATCTTGGAAATTATGCAAACAAAAAATGTACACACAATTAGAAGCCACGCACATTTAATTACAGATGCATAGCATACATAAAATGGTTTGTATTAGGTGTACTCTTGACATCCATAAATATAAGAACAAAGTTCAGAGGATGAAGCAATTCATTAATTCTGTATTCCTACTGTTCTTACGTCTTCCCTCTTGTTGGTGCTAAAAAAACACTACATTATCTTTGAACCAGGTATCCACATGATTCTGCCACATAAATTACCAACATGGTACACGGACAGAAAACATGGTCATAAGATCTTAATGCAATTCCCCTACATAACTACCACCTTACATGCAAGCATAAACGCTCAAAATGCATCACCATAAAGCTCACAATTTTATTCATCAGAGTATACCATAAAAGGGGAGTATAGAGTAAGAAAAAGTTACATCCCCTTTTACTTCATCTGCCAGAAGTTACCTATGGCCAACATCACATAGACCTCAAAAACTTCAGAAACATTGTCTAAGTAGCCTCTGCTATCAACAAATGCAATCAAAAGTTGTCCAAGCATGCACCTAAATCTAATTTTCATGCACTTTGATAATTTAAAGATGCACATAAAACAATTCAGACACTTCTGCTCCTAAAGCGCAGCCTAAATATAACATCAATTGAAGTTATCATAAACTGACCTCAAACAGATTCAAGTATCTTGTGAAAAGCTGTGGTAAGAAGCATTCCCAATCGATGTTGTTATAGTTCTTTACAACGCGTGCTATAACAGCTGCCCACTGGCTGTTCCAGAATTGGCAATTTGGTATGGAGTCCCACAGGTCCAAGCACTTTTTAATCCAGTCACTGCATGCCAGCAATATGACATAAAAGTTAGACAACATGTCAAAAAAACACATAGAATTAAGAGTTTCTAAAAGAACCCTGTACATACAATGTATAGAAGTCCCGGCTGTCTGAGTTTGTGGGGAGAAACAATCTTGCAAAACCAGAGCCTTCAAAGGATGAATTATGCCAGGGATTTTCCAAAAGGGAACTGCAAGTTGATTTCAGTGAAACATCAGTAGTTGGTAACAAATGCATAAACACCATGGTGAGTTACTCTCAAAAATCAGTTTTCTATTTTCATTCTCATTTAGTCTACTTTTTTTTTCTAATGTCTCCATGAAAGTAGGGGAAAATATTTACTTATCATCTTAAAAAATATATTAACAAAAACTTTCTTCTATTGTTAAAAAAAAAATGTATTAGTTTTGAAAAAGTAGAAACAACAAAAAAAACAAAAATGTAAATAGGAAAAAGAAAAGTTCATATCTAAATAGAACAACGTTCAAATCGAACAGGTAACATATTATCTATATTTCAGAAAACTTCCTAGAAAACAAGAAAGTTTGCATCAGTAAATGTATCCTGGTGCAAAATTTAATAAAGTATCCTAGCAGTTATAGCGAAGGAAATCTACATACCCAAAATGATCTACATGAGAAACCTGATTCATGTTTTGAAGAATTTCACCTCAAATCTTCCAATTAAAAAAGGCCAACTTTATTACATGATGCTAATTTAACAAGAATGAATAACAGATGGTGCAAGTGCATTTAGCAGCTATAGAAAGCACTGGACAAGCCACAACAAAATCTTTTTTTACAAGGTCTTCCTAACCCCTCACCACTAGACCAACCCTAGTGACTTTCCAGAACAAAATGTGAAAACAAAGCTTATGAATCTCATCTTGACAAAAGTGAGAAAAATCTAAAACAGAAAACCTAGAATAACGCTGACCTAAATTCAGACCAAATCTCCTGGGCAGAACCAGGGGGGAAGAATCTGCGACAGGAACGAACAAGCGAAGTAATGGTCTCAAAATGGCGCTGCCTCAACCTCCATCCCTCTGGGCCAGTATTTCTACAACATATAACAGACAAAAAATGAACAAGAAATAATCAAAATTCTCAGAGACAGACATGGAATTGAAGCAGAAGCCAAAAATGAAGAAGTTTGAAGAATGCTGACCTAGTGAAATGAGTATGAACGAGAGTATCATAGAGTGGGAGCCACTGTGTTCTGATATGCAACTTCTTTTTGTACTTGTTCAAAAACCTCACCAGCAGGTTTCCCCATCTAACCTAATATGATTCCATTCCACAACTATTCAAATGCAAAATTCATTTAGGAACTATATTTAATTTAAGAGAGTAAAAGAGTGAAACCTGAGCATAAAGCTTGTTTTGAGAAACATTAAACACTTGGAGCCCTAATTGCACCAGCTCTTCAACATCTTCTATAGCTAGCTCGCTTTTTGCTCTAATGAAACTGAATCGCAAAAAACATGAAACAATTGAAGTCAGCGTGGATAGAATTGGAGCGAATATAAGTATGTAGCACTATTAATTATAAGTAAAGGAAAACAGTGGATGAAAAGCTGAGTATCGATTACAGTTCCAGGACAGAAATCCATTTGAGGGTGGCGTAGACGGAATCAGGATCGTCGGGTCTGTAACACTGCTGGACGGAGTTGACGGCGTGGCGGAACGATTCTTTCTCCTTCTTCGTCTCTTCCGCCACCGGTGGTGGCAGCCACGCATTGTAAAGATGCATATTTTTCTTTTGTGGTTGTTTCTTTTGTTTGAGTCGAAATTAAATGAAGAACAAGAAGTGAAACTGGATTGAAATCCAAGGTACTTCAGGCTTTCAGCAAGAAACGGGGTTTTATATGTAAGTTGTGGTGCGTGTACCGGTTGCTTTTCTCTTTTTGCTTTTTGCTTTTGTTATGTTTTCCTTCTCTTTTTTGACAAGAAAAGTAGAAGAAGTATACACTGATCTTATTTACTTTTTGGTCATAAAAAAGTATATACATTGATGGGTCAAGGGCGAGTGAGAGATTTGGATTTGCAGAGGGCTGCTGCGGTGTACTCGAGTCGTGTGGGCTTGCATTGCATTACTACACAAGAGCAAGGTGGGTTGATCCCGTATACTAAATTGGCTAAACCATTAGAATATTAAAAACTATTTACTATTTTTTATTTTTTTAGATACTAACTATTTTACTAAAAAAATTCTATTGATTTTCAACTTGAACAACGAATAATTATTTCTGAACAACCTGCTAATCAATCTACACTCGTGCTTGAGCAACCTACTTTAAGTCAAGTACAGTCTGAATCAGTTATTAAGCAACCTCCATCTAAATTACCAAAGAGAGAAGTTGAAGCAGT
>NBIL01140370.1:0-16777 GCA_002752925.1 Viola pubescens var. scabriuscula
GGGGGGGGGAATATTGTGATATATATCCTTCCGGTAGCCTTGAGGTATATGCGAGCGGTGGTGCAGAATGTGCGGGAAGTCCCGCATATTCCCCTACAGGATATCGATTTTCGTTAGGGTTCTTGTGGGACGCTTGAGGATTTATTGGGTGGTATTCTGTTAAGGAGGGTAATACCGGAGAGGATACCGGAGGTTGAATAGGCCTTGCGGGTATTGAGGTCATCGGTTGAAAAGGTTTAGCTAATAAGCTTAGAATTTGGTTGATTCTTCGATGTATAAGGGCAGATTCGGTAAGCGGGATTGCGGGTACTGGTGTGCATGGACCAGGATCATTCGGGACAGGAGGATTAGTTTCAGGATTGTTGAAAGGATTTTCCCATTGATATGTTGTTGACCTCGCGGGGTCTGGAAAGTGGGTTTCAGGACTGTTTTGGAAGTTGAGTTGTCGATTGACGGGGATAGAATTGTTCTCCATGGGTACCGATGTTTGAGGGATTGTGGAAAAGTTGCGGAATGAAGATTCGGTGTTATTGACGTGTGATGAGGGTGAGTTGTTTGAGTCAGATGCCATTTGTGTAACAGTATCTTTCCAAAGGGTAAGGGGAGGGGTGAGTTTGGATTTTCAAGGAAGACTCACTTAAATAATTCAGCTCTCAACGAGAGCACCAATGATAACTTGTGTGGATGAGGGGGAGTTATCACGTCAATAGTCCTGGGGAGGTAAGAAATGCTCCGGTCATGAATCACCTGCAAAGCGTCAGAGGGGGCCTCCGACGTAGGGGCTCCAACGATTAAGTTAGATATCGGAAGGGGTATGCAAAGTGGAATAACAAGTGATAAAGTTGTGGTGGGTGAGTGTGCCTGTGATGAGTGTGCCTGTGATGAGTGTGCTCGTGCCTACCTTCTTGGTGGAGAGGAGGAGGGGTATATATACCTTAGCTTGTTAGGAATACTTGAGGTTAGGTGGGACCCTAGGGTAGTGGTGGCCTGACAGGAGGCGGTTTTGAGGCGGTTGTATTAAATGTTGTCCCCTCCGCATTAAAGACTGTCTCTTCCGCATTAAATGCCATATCTATTTCTCTATATTCTCTGAGGTCCGCATTAAATGCGACCCTTTCGGTAGTAGATGTTCCTGATCAGTGGATAACCTAGGTATTGACCTTCTCTCGGTAAGATCTGCTTCCGATTGGGGTGAGACGTTGATGGTTTGTCCGATATCCTCCACTGGATATCGGTTGATTTGTTGTATCGGCACGTATAGTTTGAGTAGGCTAGGGTAGTGCCTTTTGGGCTGGGTAATGACCTTAATACCCCTACTGTTTCTTTATGTATTATCACTGACTGTCTTGGATTTGTTCGTTGTAGGTGACGGCCGTCGGCGCCACGAGGAAGAAGACAAAGATGAAGGACTGCTGCTCAGCTGTTGGGTTTTACCGCCGCTGCTGCTCGACTGTTGCTCTGTCGCCGCTGCTGCTCGACTGCTGCCCTTCTGCCGTTGCTCCGTCGCCATGCTTACTGTTCTGGTTGCGGGAGTTTGAAGAAGAAGAGGAGAGTCAGGTTGGGTTTTGGGTTTGGGGGATGGGCCGAGATCAGGAAGAAGAAAATAAGGAGAGAGCGGGCTGTATAATTTTGTTGGTCATGAGCCAAACCCAAATAAAAAATTTAGAAATTAGTGTGAAGTAAACATGTTTCCAGTTTTTTAAATTTGAAAATTTTTACAGTTAGTGCGAAATAAACACATTTTCCAGTTTTCTGTTTGAAATGAAAAAGTTCTAATTTTTTAAAAAATAGCACTTTTTTAAACTGAGATTTCTCCCGAGTAAAACAACCGTAAGTGTTTATTTTTACAACTGTTTATACCATACGTGAAGGTGAAGGTTAACATCTCCAATAACAGAAGCTATGACCGTACAAAGCCGATTGCGATTAGCAAACAAATTGATGGTCTTATAAATGTTGCCAATAACACTAACTGGACGAAATTAAAGTAGTAAAAGAAGAGTTAACCTTGTGCGACATCCTACCCTACCGATAGTGAATTATAGATTTAATCTGTCTAATTAAAACTAACAATACTTGTTAATTATATGTTGTAAAACTATACTTTTAATTTTTGAAAAGCAATTTTTTTTAACGATTATTATTGATCAAATTATTTAAAAAATAAGTATATATAATTATTAAACTTATTATAAAATATAATATATATTTTATTTCAAGTTTATTTAAAATCACAAATTGTCCGACAAAAGTCACGCCACCTCATCAAGACCCACTTTCATTCTTCCTTTCTCTTTCCGGTTTTCTTCCTTTACCTGGAATCCAAATTCCAAACACCTCCGATTCACCCAAACCCAAAATTCCAGAAAAGAAAGAAAAACCCATTCCTTCTCTCAAATCTCCATTCCCATGTCCCCTCCGACCTCCGTCTCTCCATCTCCTCCGCCATGCAGCAGCGTCGCTGCTCCGACGTCCTCCCTCTCCATCACCGAAACCATCAATGGCTCTCACAAATTCACCATCCAAGGCTACTCCTTAGCTAAAGGGATTGGCGTCGGCAAATACATTGCCAGCGATAATTTCACCGTCGGCGGTTACCAGTGGGCCATTTACTTCTATCCTGACGGCAAAAACCCTGAAGACAATTCCTCTTATGTATCCGTCTTCATCGCCCTCGCCAGCGAAGGTACTGATGTTCGTGCCCTCTTTGAGCTCACCCTCATTGACCAGAGCGGCAAAGGGAAGCACAAAGTCCATAGCCATTTTGATCGATCCCTTGAAAGCGGACCATATACCCTCAAGTACCGAGGGAGCATGTGGTAATGATAAATTGTTTCATTGTGTTCTTTGTTTTTGCTTTTATTGTGCAGAAGGTTTAACTATTTGGATGACCCATTAGCATTTGTGATGATTTTAATCTAGACATAGCAATAAACTTATCTTAGTGTTGGATTTTAATTTGAGATTGGATGCGTTGTCTTCTGTTTAAGTGGCTGTTGATTGAGCACCATCCACCATAATATGATGCCTTTTTTTTTTCTAGAGAATTTATGCTGAAACTAATTTGGAGTTAGTTAATGCATACATTGAGTGCGACTATGTATTGGAGTGAGTTTCACTGAACGTAAGGGGGAAGCTAATTCCTGATTGTCTAACCAGTGGGCTGCTATCCCTCATGCCCTTAACTGAGCTTCTCTTGAAACAATAAGGTGTTGTTCTAGGTTCCACCAGAGCCACAAAAGACTATCTAATTTTATTCTTTTCTGCTGATAAGCTCCGACTGCATCATAGGAATTACAGAAAAAAGGTTTTTTTCGTATATTTATCCTTATTATCGTAAATTCTTCCATTTTGAGAATTGCTGTGATTAGGTGGATTATTCCTATTTGCACAAATACCTTGATGATCCCCGCTTGTTAATACAGAGTCCCATAAGCATATCTTAAGTTGGTATGGAAATAGGATCTCCAATAGCTGGGGATAGGAGATCCGTATGAGAAAAGCACTATGTCAAATGCATGTCATGCTACACTGAACAACTATGAGATCGGGCAGTTTTAAGAAGTTGTGTAGTATAAACTTTTATCTCTGCTTAAAGCCCCTTTCTTTCTGCCTTTGAACGATTTGGGCACTATGTAGTGAACTTTTCTTAACATCAGTTCTTTGATTTATATTGTTAAACAAAGAACTGCACTTATTGAAAGACATCGACCCTTTCTATTTTCAAGATCTCTTCTTCCATGGTTGTTTTTAATCCATTTAACAATATAATCAGGCATCCTAAGAAGGGTTGTTTTTATGAAATAAGATAATGTGTGTAGTCAGACATGTGAAATCAGGGCTACATGATTCTCATTAATCAATTTCTGGATTTTTGGTCAGAATAAAGTGGCTTATGACTTACAATGAAATTTGCAGCAGAGATTGTCTCCTCGGTGAATTGATCTAAACTTCTTTGTTGAGACCCATTTGAGCATTTTACGTTTCCCCTGTTTGGAGTTGAATTACTTGGATACCCTTGTACTCAATGGTTTCGAGTTATTGTGAGTAAATCTGGACACTGCTTTTGTTTTTCAGGGGCTACAAGCGGTTCTTTAGACGGGCAATGCTTGAAACTTCAGATTTCCTTAAGGATGATTGCTTGAAAATTCACTGTACTGTTGGCGTTGTTGTTTCTGCAATAGATTGCTCAAGATTGCACTCAGTTAATGTCCCTGAATCTGATATTGGGGCACATTTTGGTATGCTACTGGAAAATGAGGAGTGTTCTGATATAACCTTTGATGTTTGTGGGGAGAAGTTTCATGCTCACAAGCTGGTATTGGCTGCTCGGTCCCCTGTATTTGAAAGTGAATGTTTGGATGCAATGGAGGAAGATAACTCTGACATCATTATTATGGACATGGAACCTAAGGTTTTCAAGGTACCATTTATGCTTTGTTCTTTTGGTTTCTTACTGAAATAATCTAACTGAATGCATAAATACTACTGTATATGAATAGATTGAAAGGGAAATACTACTCATCTGTCTTTTCTCAGGATATGAATAAATTAGGTGCAAAAAAAACTTGACTTGGCATTTTTTTATGGTATAGAAAATTATTATCACGAATTCATGTGTAAAATGATGAAGAGAAATCGTTATACTCTGAAATTATTGAATATTCTGGACTTGAGATAGAAGGAGACGGGACTCTACTAATGTTTATTTACTTTGTTTGCTAATACTCCTTTTACATATGTTGTAGGCTTTGCTACACTTCATCTACAAAGATGCACTTATGGAAGATGAAGAGCTTACTGCATCTAGTTCAACATGTGTGGCATCTGTATCAGACAGTTTAGCTTCAAAGTTGTTGGCTGCAGCAGACAAATATGACTTACCTAGACTTAGACTTATGTGTGAATCAGTTATCTGCAAGAATATATCTGTCAATTCAGTTGCCAAGATTCTTGCCTTGGCTGATCGACATCATGCTACGGAGTTAAAATCGGTTTGCCTGAAATTTGCTGCTGAAAATCTCGTTGGTAAGCTATTATTTGATTCCCACGTTCACTCAATTAGACACCTCACCATACTGCTTTGCTAAGTGAAAATCAGTCTTTTGTAGCGACTTGCATGATTAATTATTTTTGTTCTCTAGTGATTAACCGAATGGCCTAATTTGTTGCTTAGCATCTGTAGTCTGGGTTACAGTTCTTGATCTGAATCAATATGAATATATGGTGTTTTTGCTTTCAAGAACCTAATGGTAAGCACTTGAAGATTCACAGTGTCTACTCCTCTTATGTTCTTGATGTGATGGATAGTGTTTTTTTCCTGTTTTTGTCTGTTATGTTTGCATGCTAATCGGTACCAGGCATCTTTATCAATATCAGGGTGAGATTGTGGTGTATATAATGATTGTTGACTCTGTAAGAAGTCATTTTTGCATGCACTCTCCAGCTTGCCCCTGGGGCATCCTCAGCTAATGGAACGCTGAGCATCTTATGAAGCTTTGATTTATGCGGGATTTATTTCATAAACTCATCACGCCATTGGATGCAGCTGTTATGCAGTCAGATGGTTTTGAATATCTTAAAGAGAAGTGTCCAATGCTGCAGTCTGAGCTCCTGAAGACAGTGGCAGGGTGTGAGGAAGATTTCAGTGGAGGCGGGAAAAGCCGAAGCGTATGGGCACAATTCTCTGATGGTGGTGATACAAACGACAGGAGTGTTAGGCAACCGCCATGGGAAAATGGCGGGGAAAGAAGCCGGAGCTTATGGGTTCATCTTGATGATGGAAATGCAAGCAGAAGTCCTAGGCAAGAAGAGTAACACTGAAAATAGTATTAACTTAGATCTGTAATATGACAATATGAGATTTAATGGCATGGAATCGAAGGGGAGAAAGGATGGTGGGAGACGAGGAAGAAATAGGAAGAAGAGGAATGGCATCGGTAATATAATTCTATTCTTCTCTTCTCCCCTCCTTTCCTAGTTGTTGAATTCGCTGAGTGGTCAGCTGAGATTTAATGTTGTTGTACTAAATGGCCGAGGAGAACAGCTGCAAACAAACTGGAACCTGTAATCTATCCCAGAAATGCTGTAATTTATCCAGAGATGTAATTCTTGTAATCTAGTTTTTCTCCTTAAATTTTCCTTCCCAATCCATTGCTCGTGTCAATTTCGAAGGTTGAAATAGTTCAATCAACATTGCTAGCCAACCAAGTTGACCAGAGGAATCCAAAAAAGTCATGTGATTGGTTTACACGTTAACGTGTACAGTTTGCTTAGGGTGATTCTTAACACTACTCACCCAAAGAAAAAAAGAGAGCATAAAATAAATAAATAAATTAATTATATTATTAATTTTATCATTACAAAATCTTGAATCTAAAATTTATATCAATGAAATACAACTTCGTGTGTTTTTTATTAACATTTTGATTGATATTAATTATTTTATTGCTTATTATTAATGTAAATTACTCTCTTTAATTCTTTTATTTTTATCAAAACCTCCGCATGTAAAGAAACTAAAGGTTTAAGCTTGAAGGTAATTACTCAATTTATATTAATAATAAGGGATAAGTAATAAAATAATTGATAACCTTGAAGATATATAATAAAAGAATTTAAGAATCAAAATCTTAGTAAAAAAGAAGAAGAATAATATTTGAAACATTAAAAAAGAAAACTTTTTTTTTTGGGTAGGATATGTGATTGAGCTTGGCAGTAAAATTGAACTTTTGCCGAGATAATTTGTAGGATTTTCAACCGTTCAGCTTCCCCTCTCCGACCTCGCAAGCCGCAGGTCGAACCACACGGTCCATGGACTCTTCCGTTTCAGTGACGCTTCTCGACAAGTTTCAAAATTCTGTTATCTAAAAAAATTAGATAAAAACAAAATCTCTCTTCTTTTCTGGGACGCAATATTTATTATGCCCACTCCCTCTCTCCTCTCCTCTCTCTTCAATTCAAAGCTTGGATTTTTCTTTCAAGTTTAAGGAGATTGGTGTTCTGGGTTTTTTTGCAAATTTGCAGCAGCAGAGGAAAGTTGGGTGCTTTGGTGAGCGGGTGTGGTTGTGGATATGCAAAATACTGGTGGAACGAAGGGTTCATCATGGGGTTTGAGCAGTTTAATTCGGAGAAAGCAAGTCGATTCTATTTATTTAAAGAGGGAGGGAGGAAATCAATTGGCCAAGAAACTCTCAGTCATTGACCTTATTGCCATTGGTAACTATTTTTAAATTCTAAAACTTTTGAACTTTTGCAGTCACAGTTCAGCCGTATGGTTACTTTCACTGGCTAGATTTGAAATTATTGCATTCTTTTTCTTTTCTTTTTGCTGTGGTTGGTCTTAACTTTTGAGTTGGAAATTGAATGTATTATTGGTTTTGGTTCTTGTCATATTGATCCTTTTTTCTGAATTTGTGCTCTTCTTGGCCCTTTATACGTCATTAGAGGACAATGGAGCTGAGAGTACTCTTTTTTTGGGTGTCTGTTCTGATTATAACTTTTTTTGACATTGGTATTTATGATATCACACTAGAGACTGGAATTGTTTTTCTATTTTTTATTTAATCATGCATTTTACTTATTCTTATAAATGAATCAGATTAAGATGTTACTATTTGCAATCCATACTTACCTCATTGATTTATTGGTTTACCTCCATCCAAGGTGTATCATCCTGGAAGAAACAATACATGCCTGTAATTAATGTTAGATTTATGCTTTTATCAACAGGAGTGGGAGCAACCATTGGAGCTGGAGTATATATACTTGTCGGTACAGTTGCTAGAGAGCAGACAGGACCATCTCTTACCATTTCGTTTCTCATTGCTGGAATAGCAGCTGCTCTCTCAGCATTTTGTTATGCAGAACTTGCTTGTCGGTGCCCATCTGCTGGGAGTGCATATCATTACACATATATTTGTATAGGAGAAAGGTAATTCATGAATTGTGAATATTTTTTGCTCTCTTCATATTTGTATGCACTATGGTCTTTACATTTTATTTTAGTTTGATCTAGTGCTTGAGTCTTTTCGTGGATCCTATACTAAAGCATCAACGTTATTTAGATTGAAAAAAATAATATTACTTGTTTTTGTTTGGTACAATGAGGAGCACTGCAGTTCTAACTCTGAGATGCTTTCCCAAACGACTTACGGTTCTTCCCTCTTTACACTAAACCATCACTTGAGCTTGCTCTTCGTGCAAAAGCTTATTACATCTTTAAGTGAGCATCGAATGATCAAACAAATCTTCTTAGCATTTTAAAAATGTAATCAACACATCACAACACGCCATAAAAAATTAAAAGATCAGATAGATATCATTTGCATTTCTTTGTTTGGAGTCATGTTTTCTTAATGACATGAGAAATGTTTTCTTTTTACAGTGCAGCATGGATGGTTGGTTGGGCACTCATATTGGAATATACAATTGGTGGTGCTGCCATTGCTCGTGGCCTAACCCCAAATCTGGTGCAATAGATCTGCAATGCCATAAGCTAACACTTGCTTTCTTTCATGCATAGTCTAGTGAATGCTAGGGAGAAACAAAATTGATAGTTGTTTTCAAGAAGTTAGATTACATAATGTTGGCCTGTTGTTGTCTTTCTTATTCCCTGTGGCCTCTATATGGGGATAACTTACCATTTCTTCAGTTAAAATGTAGTAATGGTAAAGAATCATCATTTCACATGTTTTTTTTTTTTTTTATAAATAAAATAAAACTAGGTACTAAACCATCTATAAAATGATTTTTGTTTTTCTGAGATGTGATTTATTCCATATCTGATTTTATCCTCACACATTTTTCCATGCTGTGCATTGAGACAAATTTACTGTTTTTTTCAGGCCCTATTTTTTGGAGGTGCAAATAATCTGCCCTATTGGTTGGCCCGTCATACCCTCCCTGGACTTGGTATAGTTGTAGATCCCTGTGCAGCAGTATTAGTTATTGTGGTCACTATACTCTTATGTGTTGGAATTAAGGAGGTATTTTATATATAACTCATTTTAATTTGATTACTTTCTGTTGTTTTTATAATCTTTTGTTTTTAAGTTCATATGAAGAAAAAAAATATATTTGGGGTGAATGCTTACAGACATCAGTTGCACAAACCATTGTCACAACAATGAACATTGGTGGGATGCTTTTCATCATAACAGCCGGTGGATATCTAGGTTTCAGGACCGGATGGGTTGGATATGAACTTCCTAGCGGGTACTAGTGTATGTTCTACTTTGATTCACTACATATATCCCCCTACTGGTCTAGTTAACCCTTTCCTTTTTACATTATATTGTTTTTCCTGTAGGTATTTTACCTTTGGAGTCAACGGAATGTTAGCAGGGTCTGCTGTTGTGTTCTTTTCATACATTGGCTTCGATGTAGTTGCTAGTACTGCTGAAGAGGTAATTTTGCATATGAACTCGTCAATAAAAGCTTATAAGGTAGGATATAATTTTATAGAGTTGGAGTTCCTTATACATTTTTAACTTTACTCCTTGATCATGACAGGTGAAAAATCCTAAGCGGGATTTGCCCCTTGGTATAGGAATTTCTTTGTTTCTATGTTGTATTTTGTACATGCTTGTCTCTGCTGTCATTGTTGGTTTAGTGCCATACTATGCACTGGATCCAGACACCCCCATCTCTTCAGCATTTGCGTCCTATGGGATGCAGTGGGCTGTGTAAGCAGACTTCTACTACGTTCTTTAACTTTGAGAGCATCACCTCTTATATTTTGCGTGGCCATTTCTAACCTTTTAGTTTCCTAATGATAGGTATGTAATAACAACTGGGGCTGTTACTGCACTATTTGCAAGTTTAATGGGTTCACTATTGCCACAGGTTTGCAAGTTCTGTTGGTATTTAGATTAGCTACTTGCTATCACTTGAAGGGTGCTTGTTCTATAATTGTACCATTATATGTGATGTACTTCATTGAATCTCACTTTTCAGAAATTTCATCACCTCTGTGTTTTCTTTTTTCTGTCATTTTTCTTCTTTACATTTCAAAGTATTGCATGAGTCCTCTTAGCTTAAGTCCATGGGCATATTTAATATGTTACTTGAGGTAGCTGTGCCATGGATTCTGCACTGTTTATATGCATAGTCATTGCTTTCAGTTGTGATTTTTAATTTATCATTTCCTTCAGCCTCGAATATTCATGGCAATGGCTAGAGATGGTCTTTTGCCATCATTCTTTTCAGACATCAGCGAACGCACCCAAATTCCATTGAAGAGCACCATAACCATTGGCATTCTTGCTACAGCCCTGGCTTTTTTTATGGATGTTTCACAGTTGGCAGGCATGGTAAGCCAAGTGCTAGAAATGAAAGTACCTTAAAGGAAGAAAAAAAACGCTCTCTTTTTATGCAAAAAAGAACTCTCCAGTACAGAAATATATAGAGTTGAGTTTCTATTTTTCCTTTTCTGGCTACAGGTTAGTGTGGGCACACTTATCGCATTCACTGCAGTTGCAGTTTCAGTTTTAATTCTCAGATATGTTCCACCAGATGTGGTGCCGCTTCCATCGTTGTTCCATGAGTCTATTGACTCACTGTTGCTGCTGTTAAATAGTGATACTCAGGAGGTTGCCAATCAAAACCTTAAGGATTCTGTCAACATCAGTGATCACGGTCAACACTTACCAGGGAATGAGGGGACATCAATTGCCCAACCTCTCCTTAGAAATCACATGGCTCCAGGTACATCTAGATGGCTTTTTCTTGTACTGCTACTGTTTTCAATTTTAAAGTCTCCACTTTTCTGCCTTGTGAAGCTGGTTGAATTAAATAGCACATGGGAATATTTAGATTGCAATGCTATACCTATTATATTATGCCTGGACGTGGAGAAACAAAATAATAAATTCGAATGACATTCATTTTATGTACTTATTATAATTTTCTTCTTAACTATATATTTTGATACAACATCATACCACTGCTTGAACCCATGTCTAACGTGACAAATTTGGTGGAACAGATACTTGAACTTGTTCCTAAATTTAGTATAAGTACCAAGTATTAATCCATCTGTCATGGATCGTATTAGCATGAAATGTACGTGAAGTAAAAATGCACCTCTCATTAACATGCTCACTGGAATGCTTTTGTTACAGGCAGTTTATCCAAAAGCAAGAAATGATTTCTTTTTCTTAAGTGAACATTGATATTGATTGATCAAGCATAGCTTTGTTATCTCTTAAAGCTTAGCTTCTTCTTAAGTGAACAATGATATTGGTTGATGAAGCATAGCTTTGTAATCTCTTAAAGTCAATCCCCACGTGGTTTCTGTTTTTCCCGTTGAGCTAAAATAGTCATTGTCAAGGATGGAAAATGCAGCCTGTTTTTTCAATTGTTTCCTCCTTTTTGCCACACGTGAGTTTGCATTACCAGGTAGAAACCGATCAGAGTTAATTAGAAGTCTAGGTGGACAACTACAAGAGAAATAATGTAGAATGTATAGTGAAAAAAGAAAGTAGGATGTCTGAAGCACTTTGCTGAGAAAGTTATGAGAGGAATATGCGTACCCTGTTACTTCTCCCATTAGAATCAGATAAGCATGTCTTGTTTGGTTTCAGTTTGTAACTGCTGTTTGGCTTTTAGTTCATTGATCTCCCAATATTTAGCATCTTCCTGCAATGTTTTTATACAATTAATATTGTAAGTCTGACTTCATATCACTGGCACAGGTGAACTAAATCAAGAGAAGAGACGAAGTATTGCTGCTTGGAATATAGCCCTTGCATGCATAGGAATTTTTGTCCTTGCACTGTCAGCTTCTTATGAAAACATTCCAAGGTTTTCATATATCCTGCACTTCTTTTATTTCCCATGGAATAATGAAAACATCATACATTCTTTAAAATTGGAATATGTCCAAATTCCTCACTTTAGAGTTTCCACATGCACGTCATTATTTCAATTGAAACAACACTGGTAAAGGAAAGAAGAAAAAAAGTGGAAAAATGGAGACGGGAGTTGCAGATGTAGCAATTTAGGCGAATATGAGCCTACATTATGCAGAGTTGATCCAACTTAGCTTAACTTTGGAGCTGTAAACTATTTGGATATTGATGCTCAGCATGTATGATGGAGTGAATTGGCCACTGCTACCTTAATTGTGTAAAACAATCAAGTGTTCATCATTTCCTATGTAGGGTTACTTAGAGAAATGTGCAACTCATTTGTTTTTGTGATTTGTAACTTTCTACTCTCTTTTCATTTTGCCAGCCTTCTTCGATACACATTGTGTACTGTGAGTGGAGGCCTTTTGTTATGCAGTTTGATTGTTCTTTCTTGTATAGCTCAGGACAATGGGAGACACAGCTTCGGGCATACAGGAGGTATGCTGAAATTTATCGCTTTCGTCGTAGCTCTTTCCAGTGTTGCATGATATGTTCTACAGCCTTGCTATTTGCTTATAATTAATACCTGACGAGTCGACTTCTTTGGCATTTTTCCAGGTTTTACCTGTCCATTTGTGCCATACTTACCCATCGCTAGCATTCTCATCAATGCCTACTTATTGGTTAATCTGGGGTGAGTAGTCAGAGATGAAAGCGCTTTTCACAATCTGCGGTGAATTTTTTTTTCATGTTTAAGGTCTTATAATTGGTATTTGTGCATTTGCGCACAGGGTTGGCACATGGATCCGTGTTTCAGTATGGCTGCTAATAGGAGCACTAATCTATTTGTTCTATGGTCGGAGTCACAGCTTGCTTACGAACGCAGTTTATGTCTCCACCGTCCATGCAGATGAGATCTACCGTAGGTCATCGAATTATCTTGCGTAGACTATTTGCAGCAACACAACAGCACCTCCTTAATCCATTAGTCCAATATCCTCCTCTAACTCTGCAATTTGTATAGCTGCTGAATATATTATGTTTGTATATATATATAAGATTCTTGGATGAATGGCACCCAAGTCTTGTGTTGTAGTTTCAGTCCTTAATTGGCATGCTATTGAGCGCATTAATTGTATGTATTACAGGAAAATAAATACTTCAATATAAACTGATACTAGTAACTAATAATAGTTCATCACTTACTCTTAATTTCTTTATGATGTGGAGATGCTGAAACTTGATTTAGTTTCTCTTTACAAGCTTTGATGTAACAATTGACATAGATAGGATTACAGATGACAGATAAATGTACACGTGGTTGTAGTTAAATTGGTTAGTGCATGTCGTTTATAATGTAAAATTATAAGTTCGATCCCTATTTTTTAAAAAAAAAATAACATTTAAGGGGATTTAACCTCCAAACTAGACATGACCCTTCTCACTTTCTATCTACAAGCTCTAAAGGCTTGCTTGTGAAGGGCTTTTTCCAAGTTTTATCTTGAGAATTTAAATCTTTTAGCTGCTGGACCTTGATCAATGATTGGATCAACAAGCTGTCGGTCTCCTCCATGTTGGGGTTCAAGACCTCTCTCTAGTTCTTCAGTCGGAAACGGCGCCCGCGGTGGCGGTAACTATAAGAAGAAAGATACAAACAAATTAATAAAATTAATTAATTTTTTTTAACCACAGGTATCCTTAAACTCAACAGTCAGGATGTTACCTTGCGGTACAAGGAGGCAAGGATATGATCCATACGCTTTAATTCCTTCAAGTCAATCTTTTGATTCTTGGCATCAACTGCATTAGAAATTCACAAAATTGCTATTAGAAATCAAGAAAACCAAATTACTTGAAGAAGCTAACAACAATAGGAAATAGAAACACAGAAATCCTGAAAAATACCATATCCAGTCATCTTCCCCAAGTTTGTGACAGTGGCACTAAAACCCTTTGATAGTAACGCAGAGTCCTTTCCTGATGATAACCGGATTTCAAAAGGTCGAAATCTTTAGCTGACACGTGTATAAAAAATACGTAACAATTACAAACTAACGAGAGACTTACGGTCCGAGCTCTAAGCACATTGCAAAGGTGAGGTGCCTGATAAATGGTCCCATCCAACACATAATAGCTCTGCATTGCCACTACTTTCTCTGCACTTTCCCTTCTCTGCTTGCGGATTACATGCAAACTAGGCTCCTTCACTTCACTTAACAAGTATTCTATCCCTTTCATTTCCCTTCAAAACCCAACAAGAGAAAACAAATTCCAAGTCAATCCACCATTCGAAGCAGTAATAGACGAAGCATTATGTTGAAAAACAGGGGTTAAACACGCACATAATCTATTCTCGTTTCACTCATTTTGTTCATTTCACTAAATCTTGTACCAATACATTTTTTTCGTTTAATAGATAAACATTAGATTATCGATATTCTTGCATCCCAAATTAATGGTTCTTGCTTGGTTATTGCAACTGCAATCGTAGAAAGGGGACCGGTTTCCGCCTTTAAAAAGCACACCGTTTTTAATAATTAATGATTCTTGCTTGGCCTGCATTTACTTGGATCCGGAGGTGCATCTAGGCAAATCTTGAACATTAAAAAATATGGACGACTGTGATTAAAAGTGGTATGTAAAAAATAAAAATTATGCACAACAAGTTTCCTAGTCTTCCAAGAAATGACTGTTTTTTCATCTAGTGATGAACACGACAAGTTTCCTAGTCTTCCATGAAACTTCCTGCCTTTGCTTTAGGACCAGATGATGGATGAACATCGTTTTCCCTATTTTTTTTCTACATACTAATTGACTTGTGGAAATATAAACGATGTTTAGGGTTTATTTATTTATATATAGAAGAAAAAAACATATTAGCACCTTATATTACGGCATAAAACTGTTAAACATTGACTAGAAATAGTTCATAAGTTTCAGAACAAAACAATAATTAAAAACTGACATTCAAATGGAAATCTTATTTTAATTCTTTTTGAAACTTTCTAAAATACTATAAAGTCGGCATCGAATGCACAACTGGGTAAGCATACACACATGCTTTATTTATTATATTTTTAAAAAGAGGGTTCAAAGTTTTTTATATTAGGAATATAAAAAGTTCCCCATAAGTCTCCGTGAAAAAAAGGAACAATAGAAAATGGTATGAAAAAAAAACCACTCAAAATCACTAGAAAACATTAACCTGAGATTAACTAAACCATCCGCTATAACGTCGTTTGTCTTATGAAAGACATGAATCATAACTACTAGAGAAGTTCGGACTCGGTTAATAGCATGAACCACGCTTGAGTTGTCCACGCATGTTTTATTGCATGCACCGGTACACAATACGACACATTTTTATATGTTTGCAAAATGCATATTTTAATAGAAAATTCAACTAACATTGAATTTTGGTGGATTAGGGAATGGGAAGTACCGAAGGAGTGGTGGAAGAAGATGATGGGTCGTGGCAACGTGGATTTACTTAGAAAATTTTATATTTTAATGAGTTGTACAAATTAGCAAATTTTAATTTTTTTAATTTTTAAATACTTGCCGGCTAGGATATTATTCATTTAAGCAATTAAAAAATTAAAAAAAATGAATTTTAAAAACACAAAGAACTCGAGGGTTCAATTAAATAAACGTAAGAACCTTTAGGATTCAATTAAAAACATAGGAATTTCTACAGTTTAAAATGACAAATTTAGAGACTTTTAGGGTCATTAGGCCTAAATTTATAAGACAAAATTTAATGGCTGATCTACAAAGAAAATATTGATAGTGATTTTTGTATAGGTTAAGTAGAAAAATGTAAAATTTTATATAACAACCATCATATAAAACCTTATTTATTTGTTAGAGGGGACATGTCACGCTCAAACCAAACCAAAGGATGCTCTACCCCTTCCTAAACTTCCTATTATTGAAATAGTGTATAGCTTCACTATTTGATGTTGTCCTGACCCCAAATAGGAATTTGTAATTCAATTATCTCATAATCTGAGGTGGAGGCTCTAAGGATATTTAAATTTAACTTGACTATAGGTTAATAGTTGACTCACCAACTAAGATAAAATCAAAGGCAACAAGCATAGTGATAGGAGTGTTTACGGTTCAAATACCCGAATTGTTTGTGATTTTCGTTCGGGTATCCAGTTTGACTATTTCGGTTTGGATCGTTAATTTTTATACCAAGTCAAACTGGGTATCCGTTTGACCGGATACTTAGTTGAACCAAAACGGTTCGGTTTGGTGAATCATTATATTATATATGAGTTTCGGTTTGAAATTTCAGATTTTTAAAATCGGACCGGTTAAATCAGAAGAGTTATTTTCGTAATTGAGTTTGATTTTATTAGTTTGGTCAGTTTTTATAAACTCGTTTTTTTATTTTTTATTAACCTTTTTTTTTTTGCCTAATATGATAATTTTTTTTTATGATTGAATAGTATTTTAATATTAAAGTATTTCACATCCAAAAAATTTCAAAAAAATCACATAAATTATTATAGAAAAATTAAATATACTTAAGTGATGTAATTATATTAATTAATAATCTATCTAAAATACCATTTAATTATCACAAATACAAATATTCAACTTAATGAATTATCGATGACCGAAGGAGTACATCAATTAATTAGTTATTTTTAAATTAAATATTTGATAGCCCTCGAACCGAGGTGAGGTAGATTTGGGATCTGCTGCGTTGAGGTGAACTTCCTTGCCTTTCCTAGTTAACCTGCAAGGCGCCGGAGGGGGTTTCCGGCGTAGATGCTTCAACGATCAAGTCAGTATGTGTTTTCATGAATAGTGAAGGGAAAAGACTATGGATAAGGGTGGTGATAAACTTGTTCCCGGGGGTAGGGAGAATCCTGGAAGTCTTCACCTCTGAGGGGGTGGTCCTTCTCGCCGCT
>NBIL01140376.1:0-22151 GCA_002752925.1 Viola pubescens var. scabriuscula
ATCCGGCTTGGTTATTGTTGCTCCATTTAGGAAGTCGAATTCTGGAGCCTGGGCTTTCCTGCAGCCATTTAGTTGGCCTATGTAGATTGTCACTTGTTGTTTCTTCATTGTTGTTGGTATAGTTGTTTGGATTCTGGAGCATAGGACAAACGATGAGTTCAGGGGCCATCTAAGACGCAGATTATAACTGTTTTATGGTGAATTCTCCGAATCAAATCTAGAGGTAATCGTATAAACCAAAAAATGAGATTTTTTGGGGTTTTCAAATCGACGAGTTTCTCAATCGAACTGATAAGTATGAGCCGGACTTAACTACCTTGCATTACATTCATCTTGTTTATTGTTGTGGTGTAATATTGTCTCTCAAATTTTTTTATAGGTAATTTTAATCCATCAAGTAAGTAAAATGATAAATTATGCTAATAATACTTTGACATCCATTTTAAACTGGTATGTCATTTAGGTATTGAGTTTAATTAGAAAAAGAAATAATAACGCAAAAACATTAAATGGTCTCTCCTTTTCAAAAATGAAAGATTCATGTATATCGTTTTCATTTTATTTCTCTTCTTGTAGTTTGATTCTAAACTAACACATGCTCAGAAAAATGCAAATCAAGAGAAGGCAAAAACAAAAGCTGATCTGGAATCCGTACCGATAATCCAATTATAATAATTACCATGTTGGTCGAATTATAGTATTATTATTTTCCATGTCCTTTCCTAACATGGTTGTTACTAGTACATTAATTAGTTTTTTTTTTGTTGTTAGTAAAAACATTAATTAATCGTCAAATTAATAAATCGAGTTTTTTCTTAAGCCACACATGGTTTATTTAAATCTTTATGGTGCTGGAATCTTCCAGACGATTTAAATAATACTACATTTATATATAATTGTATTTTCAAAATTCGAACTCGAAACTCTAATTAATTAAACCAGAACAATTCCTAACTAACTAAACCTAAATTTCAAAAAAAAAAAAAAAAATGAACCTAAATAAGTAAATAACTTAAATAGTCAACGTAATAAATTACATAAAAGAAAATAATACTTCGTTGTCCTGCATGTTCCCTTACATTGTTTTTTTTTTTAATAATTATTTTCTCTTCTATAAATCAAGACAACACTTTCTCCACTAAACTCGGATTATTATGGCTTCATTTTTAATCTCTCTTTTCTTCCTCTTAACTCTCTCCATCTCCTCCGCATTGTCGTCTTCTCCAACGACAATCCATCTTCCTCTTCACTGCTCCTCCACCCTTAAAAACCCATATTCCTCGCCAAATCTCAACCCAATATCTACACCAGTAACTCATCGTAGAATACCATTAGAAACTCAAGCTCGAATCTCAGCTCCGCCTGTCGAAAAAGAAGTAACGCTACCGATTACTCAATCGAATAGCCACGAGTTTTTAATTTCGCTCAGTTTCGGCACTCCTCCTCAGACTAGTTACTTCATTTTGGACACCGGTAGCTCCCTCGTTTGGTTCCCTTGCACCCTCAACTCCTCTAATTATCAATGCATCCAATGTGGTTCCGAACACATCCCGACTTTTAATCCTGACCGTACATCATCCGCAAGATTCGTAGTATGCAAGAGCCCAAGATGCAACTGGGTCCCAACTTGTCAAAGAAATTGTACGATCAATACTAGTTGTCCGTACGCAGTTCATTACGCTTCGGGGTTGACTTTTGGGTATCTATTAGCAGAGACTTTAGATTTATATCTTTCAAACAAATTGTTGGTGCCTGATTTCGTTGTCGGGTGCTCCACATCTTCAGGTGGAATACCCACAGGGATTGCCGGGTTCGGTAACACGCCCGTGTCACTACCCAACCAATTAGGTGTCAAGAAATTCGCCTATTGTTTAGCATCTCGCACAACGACGTCGGGATCGAGAGGAGGTAACCTCATTTTGGGTGGGCCCGCAGTGGAAGGCCTACAGTACACGCCGTTTGTGAAAAGTCCGGATCCGACGGGTCAAGATTTTTACTACATTGTGTTGCGAAGGATTATTGTCGGAAACAATCGCATTAAGGTACCCCGTAGGTTCCAATTGCCCGGATCCGCGGATGGTTACCGAGGGACTGCGGTGGACTCCGGTACGGGTTACACGGGCATGGTGGGTCCCATTTATGAGTTGATGGCAAAGGAATTTGAGAGACTATTGGGTGATATTTATAGACCAAAACGGATTAGAACAAAAAGTGGGTCTAGCAGGTCGTGTTTTGTTGGTCTTAAGAAGAAGGATTCGGATCGGATTCCGGGTTTGGTTTTCCAGTTTAAAGGGGGAGCTAAGATGAAATTAGGTTTGGAGAATTATTTTGAGTTTTTTAAGGAAGGTGGGTGCATAAGCATTTATGAAATGCCTATGGCTTCAGGAACGGAGAGTGGGTTTGGGTTTGGGATAATTCTGGGTAATGTTCAGCAACAAAATTTTTATGTTGAGTATGATTTGGAGAATGGGAAATTTGGGTTCAAACCTAAGAAATGTGTGGATGAAACACAAAACTATATATAGCAAGTTGCCTATAACATTTTTTTCTTTAATGGGTTTTTTTTTTCTCTCTCGTTTGGTCAAAACAATTCAGTCATCACATTGAGTGTCGATTAATCCAGATTAGAGCTAGGCAGGAGCTCGAATAGTGGTAAGGCTTTCCCTCGTAAGTTTTGATATAACTGCATATCCATGACTCGAACTTTAGACTTCTAATGAAACTAAAATAATTCTCTATCAATCGATCTACGTACTTGTGGGTTCTTTAACTGGTGCTAATATTCCATTAATATCTTCTTAATAAAATGAAAAGATACATCAAGACCAATTACAATGGTTTCTCAACAAACAAAAAAATTAACATCTACTATGGACATTAGCTAACTATTCGAAAAAAATGATATAATTCGGTCAGACTTAATTACCTTTCTAAATTAAGTAATGTTTTAGAGGCTTGTGTTAAAATTTCCATGGTTCAATCCAAATGGATGGAACCATGAGTGCGTCAATGAGAAAACTTACCCTTGAAGTTTCTATAATTTTCTAATTCGGTCACCATAGTCTTAAAACTCATAAAAATAAACCCTTTAAATACCTAAAAGTTACATTTTTAATGGCTAAAAAATAAAAATAAATGGATAAAAATGCAATAATTATAGTAGGGTCCACGGCATAGAAAATATTAAATAAATCAATGAGGAAAATTTAAAAGATGTATTAAAAAAGAAAAAAATTAGAAGAAGAAAGTTTTAAAAAGTTAAATAAATTCTTAATTATCTTAGGCCCTACAATATTTATTACAGTTTCTCCGAATTTTATATTTTCTTACAATTTTTTACTGTTTTTATTTTTATTTTTTTAAACCACTCAAAATGTTAATTTTTTTTTTTTTTGGAAAAGTGTAAAGTTTATATTACCACATTTAATACTAGAAGCCAAAATGATTTTTTTTTTAACTTCCAAGGGATGATTTGAGCGACAACAGACGAGCATTGACGTGATTCTATCAATTTGGATGTAAAATTTAATGGAGGGGAGGGTGTCGCGAATGACAAGCAGGACTTAAGCGGAATTGGATAGTAAGTGAAGAGAGTAAAGATATAAAACTCAAGCTTCGATTTATATTTAGAGAGAGATTACACAAGTCTGGTTCTCAGTTGTGTAGAACCTCTGAATATGCCTCTGGTTATATAGGCAGTGGAAGATGTAAAGGGATTTACTAAAGGACAGCCGGGTGCGCAAGGGGCCCCATCGATCACTTGTCCTTAGTGTGTCACCTTATCTTCAGAGTCTAAATTATTGCGGGCGCAGCCGCATAAAACAGGTGGTGGCGGACGGCTGTAACCCGCCGACGCAAAACGACAAATTTTTACATATGGTGGCGGACAGCTGTTATCCGCCGACGCAAAACGACAATAGACTTTTTATAGCGTCAGCCTGGTGCTCAGGACCGCACTCAGCCGACGCATAAATACACGCACAGTGCTGTAAAGCACATTTATTTAAAGTTGCTAGGGCACCCATGCCTTCTAGATGTAGGGCCTTGTGGACTGGATGATGTTGTGGGCATCTATGAGTATTTGGACTTTCTGGGCTTCATTGGGCTCACAATCGCTAGCCCAGTTATCTTTTGTACACTGCTTCTGAATCCGGCCCAGGTTAGTGTGAGTCATTGCCAGCAAGATTTCGAGTTCCCCTTGGGCTCGTTGTAACTGCTCATTGTAGATTTGCTGGATCTCCCTTCGTTTGTCCATGTTCTACTGGAAGGGCATTGGAGCTGGCAGTACAGTAAGCTCTGAGGACAGTTCATTAAGCCGCCGAAGGCCTCTGGTATGAGCCACGGTATGGCGTGGGTCAACAGTAATTCCTCTGCTGAGGTGTTGTACCCCTGTTTGTTCCCATTCCTCAGCTCTTCCAAGGCTTTCTCCAGCTCTTCCAGCTGCTCTGCGATTTCTGGCTGCCATTCTGCAACAATCAGGAAGCATGTTAGTCTTGAGAGGGAGTCCGCGAGGACGTTCTGCTTGCCATCTATGTGCTCAAAAGTAACTGTCACCCCAGACCCGGTAACATAATCTGTAAAGTTCAGCCATCTGACTCTAGACGGCTTATTCTGAGCACTTTTGTTATAGAAACTGATGATGGCTTGACAGTCAGTTCTTAGAGTGACCTCTCCTTTATCCAGGTAATAGATTTTGAAGGCTCGTAGGCCTTCCATGGCGGCGTGGATTTCGGCGTCAATGGTTGATTTGACTACCGGAAATTTCCCACTTGCATAGGCGCAAACACGTTCCATGGATTTTGGATCGTGTTTGTTGGGCTTCCATTTGCAGATAGCCCCCCACCCCTCCATGCATCCATCTGTCTCCAATACTATATGGGCCTTTTCTGGGGGTAACTCCATGTCTGGCAGGTTCTGAACCTGCTGCTTTATGCTCTTAACGAGCTCCCAATCCGAGCTTTTCATCCTCTTATCCCCGTGTGGGCTGGTCTTTTCATATAGAGGGCCTAATAACGTCCCTAGTCGGGGGATATAGGTCCGAGCGTAGTTGAGAATCCCAAGCCAGGCCCGCAAGCCCTTCTTCTCTTTCAGGTCGCTGTCTTTGAAGTCAGCTATCTTGCGGATGATATGAGGTTGTAGCCGGAGCCGTTGATTTCCTATGATTACCCCAAGGAATTCGTTATTATGAGGTATAGTACTAGTACATGGGGAATTTTGAAGCATTCGGAAAGACAAGAGAAATAAAGACTAAATATAAAAGTGCTGAAACTCTTAATGGAATGAGACCTTTTGTAAAAACCGTGCGATCTTAGATCCAAAGCGGACAATATCATTCTATTAAGAGATACTAGATGACTTTTATTTCTCAAACAAATTAGTAGCGGGAGCCTAAAGGTTTGGCTGGGCCTACGCAATGGATTTTGACGTGAGTGACACACTGTGAATCTCCGGGCTGAGTTGGAAAAGTATGGTGGATCTCCACTCCGGACAGGAAGAAGTACGATGAATCTCCAAGTCGTGCAGAAAAATGTACACGGTGGGCCTCCTAGGTGGGTTCTGTGGTACATAGTTCGAGGGGGGAGATTGTTGGGCCCTAGTGGTGGGCTCGGTGGTACTTCGTTCGGGTAGAGATTGCTGATCCTGGGTTTGTTGGGGGACCCACAACAAGGTTGTGGGCTATGTGATACTTAGTTCAAGGGGAAAATTGTTAAAGTGTCCGAACCAAAATCCCACATTGAAAAGACGAGAAATAAAGACTGAATATAAGAGTGGTGAAACTCTTAATGTAATAAGGTCTTTTGTAAAAACCGTGCGAATTTACACCCAAAATAGACAGTATCATTCTATTAAAAAATACCAGGTGATTTTTTATTTTTCCAACACATTTTTTAGTTCAAGGAAGTTTTTTAAGTTTCATTGAAAATTCATAAGGAGTAATCAGATGTTCCTCTAGAAAAATTTGAACTCCAAACTTTCACCCACACAAGGTTAGATGATATTTTACTCTTTGTATTTAAATATTTTATTTAAACCAAAGATAACCCAATAGCTACAAAAAGCTCGTAAAAAAATGTCATTTTTTACGGATTAATGAACTTTTTCTACCCACGGTTAGTTCCATTTATTTTCTAGAACTAATCGTGGTTTTAAAAATTGAGATTCTACAAATATAGAGAGTTTGATTGAATATTTTATAAATACGGGACTAAATAAATTTGTTTTAGTTTAGTTGTTTTTGAGTTGGATGAAAACGTTCAAGTGAATATAAAAATAAAAAACCAAAATAGTAACCTCAATACTCAAATAGTAAACCAGGTAGTATATACTAAGAGAGAGAGAGAGAGAGAGAGAGAGAGAGAGGAAGAGACCCCAAAGGGGCCGAACACACGATAATATGGAAGTGTCAGTGGGGCTGAAGCCCAAGTGAAGAAGTCGCGAAACCCATATCCATCAACATTCAACATAAACAAAGTTAGAAACTCGCATTGACAAAAGATACGGAGAGTTCCAGGATTTGTGTGTCTACTTTGTTTATAGCTTCCTGTCTGTAGAAGCGAAGCGAAGCAAAGCAAGGCAAGGCATGCCTGACTTACCCACGGTTAGTTCCATTCCTTTTCTGGGTCCTTTTGTTCTTACTGTTTTCGTCACAATCTTATTTCATTTTCTGTCTACTTCAATGTTTTATTAGTGTTTCCAGTCTTAGATTATATTCTTCAAGAGCTAGTTTTTGATATGGATTGATTCCCACCTTGAATATGTACGTGTTTCTGTATTTGTGTATTTCTGCATGTGTGCAAGTTGTAATCTTTTCAGCTATGAAAGAAAGAAGGCGTTGACTAATTTGATAATGATTTATTGAATGAAAGAGCTTATCTGTACGTTGTATAAGATTGAAAATTAACTGGGAAAATCTTTTTGGTAATAAGTTTTACGTGGACCAAAAAAAGGTGCTAGCAGAACGGATTTGCACAGAAGTTTAGTGCTTGTGATGGTCTTTAAATTGAAGAGTGTAGGATTGATATTGTTTGAGAAGTACTTTGATTACATTGTGTTGGAGTGTGGTAAAGGTTTTTGGACTGGGTTATATTGGTTAGCATTGGTAGGATGGAATTCGCTAAGATGAAGGATATAATAATTGGTAGAAAAAGTTACTTCTTTCTCTGTTATCATTAGAAGAAACCGTTGATGTTTGTGTTCATGTGGACTTCTGGTTCTGTACAAACAGGAACACCTCGTGACAACAATTACTGAAGATAATGAAGCTATATGCTGGGGTTGTGGATTACGACTTCTTCTTCCAGCTAATTCGCCTGTTTTTAAGTGCGGCTGGTGTGGAGCAATAACTGATGACTGCAAACCGATATTTGATAAGAAATGGTTTTGGTGGAGACGCATGCGTGACCGATGCTTTGTGTGTGTCCTTGTCGGTTTCATGCTCTTTGTAATATGTACGTCAGCATTGCTTTTTCCTTTTAAATCTATAGCTTTCCTACCTCATGGTTTCAACCACCTATTATTTTGGCATCTGTAATCTCAAGGCTTACTTCATAGCAAGGACTTAGCAGTCTTCAAGTTACCATTCTTGTTCCTACTGCATCTATGCAAGATTTTTTTTGTTATTAGAGCTTGTATTAGTGTGGTTTAATGTCTTGATAAGTCTTCACTTCAACCCTTTTGAAAATGCAGGTGGTGGTGTGTGGGCAGTGTACCCTATTGTGTTCTCCATCAGTTATTTATGCGGGACTTTCCACTTAACTGTAGCAGCTATACTTTCAATAACTACTGTTTCATTGTTCAGCCTTGCTGCTTTTAGAAGTGCTGGAAGACCACCCACAATACAGTGGGGTAGTTATCCAGCTGTGGACAAAAGTCACCTAGAGAACTATACTTTTTGCCACTATTGTTCAAAGCCGAAGTCATGGAGAGCTCATCATTGCCGTTCTTGTGGGATGTGTGTACTGGACATGGATCATCACTGCCCTTTCGTGAGTGTTCCTACATGAGTTGATGTGCTGTACATGTTATTCTTCTTTTCTGATGCTTGTTATTCTTTCGAATTTCGACGTTTTACCAAGTGCTAGTTCTGCTTCAGTAGCATGTAAAAGTAGTGCATTTATCTGAAATGCGGAGAGCTTGCAATAGTGTGTGTGAACATGTTTTGTTTGAAGATGACTCCTCTTCAATTTTAGCTTGCGACCATTTCTAATTCTTGTAGCATTATCTACCTCTTCCCAAAACATCTTGTTAGTAGATCTTGAAATCTTGTTTGGACGAATGCCACCTTGTGATTTAGACTACTTTTATTCCTAAGAATTGGTTGCCAAGTATAAATATGACTTCTCAAGTTTTGTTAGTGCAAACTTGCTGCCACTTCAGCGAATGCATTGGAAGATCTCCTCATATTTGGCTCATTTTAATTGTTTTTCGTTGAACCGAACATTATGGCACTTCTCCTGTTGTTTCTTCTTCCCCTTGCTTTTCCTAGATACCTGATTTTATCTACAAATTTTGTGCAGATTGGGAATTGTGTTGGTGCAGCGAATCACAGACACTTCATTGGCTTCCTAATTTCAGCTGTCAGCAGTACATTCTATGTCTCCATTGTGTCTGTATATACGGGATTGCATATATGGCCACCATTAGCATACAGGTCTCTTGACAGTTTGAGAGGGGTGAACAGTCTTGCAGCTTGGATGACGTTGAAGGAAATCATTTTTGCATTATTAAACTCTGTAGTACTTCTTTCCTCCAGGGGTCTTGTCCTTGTTTATCTGTTTATTGCTAGCATTTCTTTGGGGATAGGGCTGAGCGTGCTCCTGTGGCAGCAGCTTCACTACATTTACGTAGGAGAGACGTACTTAAGCCACCTAAGTTCGCAGGGAGAGGAAAAGGTTGGAGAAAAAGATTGCAACAACCTATTACGTTTTTTCGGATGTCCATTCTCTGTTTCAAGATTCTTACCCATCTATCGGAGTTCTCCTAAAAAACACGCCAAATGACTGTACAACGCCCACTGTAAAAGCTGTAATTTTTGAAAAACATTGTAATTCATTCTTATTTTTGGTACTGACTCCTAAAATGGCACCAGCTACCATTCCAATCAGTTGTGGATGAAATTCATGGTCACTGTAATAGTTGAACTACAGTGAGCACTTGTTGTAGAAATAATACACAAGAGATCGCAAATGTTAAGATCAAATGGTTAGATGTGCGTGTGTGTTTGTTTCTTTTTCCCTTTCAATGTTGCTCTGTTATGGTATCGTGGTATGTATGGGAATGGAAGTTGTCCTTTTGGTTTCTGAAATCATAGCAATATGCGCTCGAAGTTTCCTTTCGTAACCCCGGAACTTCTTCATAGTGTCTTCGTTCCATGAAAAAGTCAATGAGTCTACAAGCTATAAGAAATAAAGAGCTTGAATTGTTGTAGTTTTGCATACTGCATACAATTTGCTGTAGGAAAAGACCAGAAATGAAGTTTTCTTTTTTTCCTTTCAATGGATGGAGATTTATTTACTAGTGTTATTATAAAAGTGATGTGGACCCACCAGAAAATACCCCTCATTGTTGTCCAAACACCAACCATTTATGCAGATAAGGTTACTTACAACATCCTGATATGATACCAGCTAGTTACATGTAATAATGCCTGTGAGTGTTAAAGTGTACGTGTGAATGGTAGAAGATGTCAGAAGCTGGCCATCTGTTATCAGCTCAAATCATCAAACGAGTTCCTGATTTCCATCAATCTAAGGCAAAGCTGCAGAAGTTCAAGACCTGCAAAATCTTTGCTGCTTCAAGGAAAAAAGACCACTCACTGGTATATTATGACTTTCCCCTTTACAAAACTGCAGACAATTATAGTTTCTTTTGCTGCAACCCTCTTGTTTCTTCTTTATTATCAACTAAAAAATTTACCATCTTTGTGCTTGTATCTGTGTGTTTTAGCGAGTTCTGCTATATATGTTTACTCTGTGTGTAAACTTCATTTCATGGATAGTTAGCATCTCTACTTATCCATGTGTGTGGACTTGTAAAGAGTAGTGATTGATCAGTGTGCTGCAGCTAGTCTTTCTCTTGGTGCTCCTTTTTTCTTCTCTACTGGTATTATAGACCTTACACAGGATTTTGTTGTTGGGCAATGACAGATAAGCAAGAAAAGTTCCAGGGCTCCACGCCATCTAATCACAATATCCACTGCTGGTCATGGGAAGTGGCAAGGGAACTTGAATTGCGATTACCTAGTCTCATTTCGAGACCTGAAGTTGGAAGATTTAGTCGAAGATGAAAACAAAGATGCAGAGGTTTCTATAAATCTATGCATCCAAAAGGTCATTCCCCTTAACTTTCATGTTCTTTTTCATAGTTGGCATATTCTGAATATTGCTAGATGCATGTTTACGCAACAATCAACGAAACAAAAAACATTATTTAGAGTCCAGAACACTATTCTGGTAATTAAAGAACTTCAAAACAACCAACCATTGTGGTGCTGCATTATCAAAAACAGCACAACATCTCTACAATTGGCTTCATATCTATCATCAAGACTGGTGTTTTCCAATTTGTAACTGCAAGGAGAAATAATTATGATTGATTAGGTATGGCATGAGATATTATATATGCACCGTTTGGTACCAAGAACATGCATCAACTCGGTGTTTGAACTTAGCAACAAAGCCAGTCAATTTCTCAAGTTTTTGTTCTGCCGTCTTTGTACAAAAACTAACTAACCAGAGTTCATTTCTTTTTTCCAGCATGCGAGCTTTGGTTTCTCTGTAGATGGAAGGATCATCACATCCTTTACCAGAACTTGTAGTATCTGCTTCTCTCCATACTGTAGAAAGGTTTGTCATCTCAGAAACCTGTATACTTTTCGCCTTCATGTTTCTAATGTCCTTACCTGATTTGGTGCCCTGAAAATGATAAACTAAGGGACTAACTATGCTGGCCAACCACCACTGTCGGTTCTAGTCACCTTTGCTAACGGTTCTGTTAACTTCCATTTTAACGGTAAGGATTTAGCGATAGTTTAGACTAAATAGACAATCATGAGGATTATCAACTAGTTGATGGCCACTGATTTTTTTCCCTTTCATTTTAATAACATGTGATCATTTAAGGTTACTATCCGACTTTTTACGCTCTTATTTCTCTTCTCATTTCAGATTGACACAAACTTTAATGTCTGGGTTCTGCCTTCAAGTAGAAGCAAACCTGACGTTCATCTACCTGAAATCGGTGGCGATGATCCATCATTAAGTCTCTAAACCCTTTTATTTTCTGTGACACTACTTGTGAAAAAGAGAGGCGTAAATAGTTAACAAAAATTGTGCCTTATATTGCAGGTTATCTATGTCAAGCCAGGATATGAAGCTCATCTTGATTCTTTGATACAGGACACAATCCGACTCCATACAGCAGTGGAAGTATGCTCATACTCTCTTGCAGAAACAGTAAAGAAATCAGAATAGTATTCATAGTTACCAAGCTTTTTGTTCTGCAGGATACTTGCTCGGACTCGTGCGAAAAATCGGAACCCACATTGCAATGTGAGTGTTGTTACTTAATTTGCACAGTACAAATACGATGAGCTTCTCCTGATACCAGAGAAAGTTTAATTTGTTAACCATTTGTGACAGATATCGGTAGACAGAATCCAGCTTCGGTTGATAAGAGGTGGTCTCGGCTTCTGGAGTTGAAGAAAACAAATTTATGAGGAAGTTCGTATCATTTAGATGGTTCCAGGTTACTGCATCAAATCAGTAGAGACTGGTGTGAGTAATGGTTATCAGAAAATGATAATATAAGAAACCAATCAATTTATATTTATACCTTTAAGAAGTAATGATGTGTAGATAGTAGAATTGTGGATAGTTTTTTTTTCCCTTTTCTCTTTTAATCAAAAGAAAAGGTTAAGAGGATGTACGTTTTTTAGCTAGATCAAATTACATTATATTATTAAATATCCTACTTGGAATTAAAATAATAATAAAATATTAATATTAACTGAAGTGTCAAAATGTTGGCGTGAGAAAGTAATAAAATAAATCTCTTTTCTCAAAGTGGGGACTATCCGTACTACGTCAGCATTTACGGGCCCCACATGCTAGAACTTACTTAGCCCCCTCTCCTCTTCGTTTTCACCTCCCTCTTCACTCTCAAAATAACTCGGCCAAAATCTCTAATGCACGAGCATGGGTGAGCCCCACTTTGGGAGGAAAAAATTGATTTTTAATTACTTTGCCACGTTAATATTTTGCCACGTCAACAAATATCACTATTTTATTATTATTTCAGTTCCACGTAAAATATTCAATTGATAATTAGTTTTCATAACATATCATACTTTTAATGTTCATTCACTTTCCTTCGAAAATACATTATATCGGTTAGTTATAAAACGATTTACTTGCTTACTCGTTACACAATACAACACAAATTACATGATTATTATAGAAGAAAAAAAACAACTATAACAATTACAACCACATAAAATTAAGATTTATTATTAATTCCCTAATTTTTCACCCTAATCCCCGAATTAATAGAAAACAAAATTTCAATGGATTTTAAGTTTCAATTGGAGAGTGATTCTTCTCCAATCAGATCGGATCGGGAATCATACAAAACAAGATAATAATATTTAATGTAATAATAATAATAATAATCTAATACTAATACTATAAAAAAGAAAAAAGAAAAACAGAGAAGTGATCGCGGTAAGAAAATGGTTCAAAACGGTAACAGATACCAAAACGACACAGTGATTAAAAAGAGTTACTATTACTATAAATATTGAAAAGAGGGCCTAAAATCAACCCTTTTGAGCCATCCAAACAAAAACCCTTTGCCATTTCTTTCTCTTCTCTTTCGCTCCTCTTTTAGCCAAACCCTTGGCGGCTGTTTCTTCCAAAACCCTTAAATCCCAACCTCTTCTCCCCTAATTTCTCGGAGATTTAGGGTTTTACTCCTCTCCATCTCACAAGATCCAGCAACCATGGCCGCCGTCGCCCCTTCTTCTGATCGTATCCTTTCCTCAGTTCATTTTTGCTCTTTGTTATCTTGAGGCGTTTTCTTCCGTTCCTTTTTGCTGTGTTACTTGCAGATCTAGCTCATGTTTTACTAGGGTTCTGTGCTGAGTTACTGTTATTACTTTGTGTTCATTTGAGTGTGTTCTTGCGTTTTTTATTTATGATTTAAGTAATTCTGTTTGTTCTGTTTCATTTTGGTTCGATTTGTTGTTACACGTTGTTTCCTTTACTTTTGATTTCTATAGAAGCTGCAGAATTATTGCAGAATTTAACCTTGGATTCTTCCCAACCAAAGGCTTTGGAAATTCCCGACTCAACTAACAAGGTAAATTTGTGTGTCCTGACAAAGATGGACTTAGATAGATTGTTTGACATGAATATCTTAATGATTTTCCTCCCTTGGTGACTGTAGATGTCTGTCTACCAATATGGTGCTGTCGATTCTGGCCTTCCTGCAAGCGGTGGGCAGAACCAGCCAACTGAACAGCAGCGGTCGGTTACTCCATACATACCAGATGCGATTGATCCAAGTCTCTGCTATTTTTCTGGTGGTTATACCTCCCCGGCTTATTACTATGGAAGTAAGATAATGAACATGAGAGCAAATTTTTAAGTTTATTTATTAATTGAATTCACTACTGCCCTGATATATTGAATTAATTTTCAAAATTGATGTATGTGCTGCTTGGTGTTTGCTTGTGTAGAATTGTTGTGGAGAGTTGATCTGTTTTTTAATTCTTGTATTTAGGCTATAATGGGACTGGTAGTGAATGGGATGGCTATTCGAGATATGGAAACACGGATGGGGTGGACATGACTTCTGTAAGTGTTTCTTTCACTTAAGAGTGGGTTCATTTGTTGCAATTCATATTGGTCTGATATTGTATTGTAACTTTTTTGTTTCTTTCAAGGGTGTTTATGGGGAGAATGGTTCTATTATGTACCACAATGGCTATGGTTATTCCCCATATGGCCCATACTCACCAGCAACTTCCCCAGTTCCTACCTTAGGAAATGACAGTCAGCTATATGGACCTCAGCACTACCAATATACTCCTTATTTCTCGCCTCTGACTCCAACAAGTGCACCATTCACTCCTAGTCAGACTCCTGCTTCTCAAGTGGAGCTTTCAACTTCATCTACTGACCAAAAACCTTTGCCTGTGGAAACAGTGAAAGGGAATTCTAATGCAATTCCTAATGGTGGGGGGGTGAAGGGGAATAATGGTTCAGCTCCCTATAAACCAGCATATCAAAATTCATCACTTAATTTGAATAACACATACGGAGCTGGTACTTTACCAGGGAGCTACCAGGATCCTAGGTTTGGCTATGATGGGCAGTATAAAAGCGCTGGAATGAATTCATCTTATTCAAAGGCTAACAATTATGGCTCAAGGAATTATAACTACCGTCAGACCTCAAATTTCATGGTATGGAATGTACTCTGTTACTTCTGTTTTTTATTTTCGGCTCTGCTAACTTGTTCACTCTTAGATGAATCTTCTGAAACGTGATCTAGCTGTATTAAGAGAGATTAGAAAAAGGTTGAAAAATAATTAGGAGGGGTAGACTTCTTACCAATTTTCTAGGCCCTGGATCAATTTTGGAACTCCTATTTCTCTTCTGAGGAGAATTACTTTTGTCCTTATTTAATTAGATCTTGGTTCTTCCCACAAAAAAATTTATTCTATTTGTTTGCTTCCTTGTGTTTGACTTTTCACAGGGTTTACATCATCCTGGTGCAATGTCTATGGGATCTACTCATGGGTATGTAAATAGGATGTATCCAAACAAGTTTTTTGGTCCATATGGGAGCACTTTCAGATCTGGCATGGGCTTTGGCTCTGGTTATGATTCGAGAGTAAATGGATGGTTGGCTGCTGATGGAAAATATAAACCTAAGGGGCGTGGCAATGGTTACTTGGGATACCGAAACGATAATATTGATGGGCTGAATGAGCTTAACAAGGGGCCCCGGGCCAAGGGTTTTAAGAACCAAAAGGGTTATGCACCTGTAACAGTAGCCGTCAAGGGACAGAGTGTTCCAGCAAATGAAACTACTGGTGAGGAGAAAGATGAGATGTCTGCAATCCCAGACAGGGAACAGTACAACATAGCAGATTTCGCTGAAGAGTATGCTGATGCTAAATTTTTCATTATCAAGTCTTACAGTGAGGATGATGTTCATAAAAGTATCAAGTACAATGTCTGGGCTAGCACACCAAACGGAAACAAGAAGCTTGATGCAGCATACCAGGAGTCTCAGCAGAAATCTGGTGGCTGTCCTGTATTTCTCTTCTTCTCGGTAAGTGTCTAGTGGAATTTTGCTCGGTTGGGATATTCTTTCCGTCACCTTATCTTGGGCTTGATCTCTGCTGCTCTATTGTGTTTTTTTTAGGTTAATACTAGTGGGCAGTTTGTTGGTCTTGCTGAGATGGTGGGGCCAGTTGATTTCGAGAAGAATGTGGAGTACTGGCAACAAGACAAGTGGACTGGCTGTTTTGCTGTGAAGTGGCACATTGTAAAGGATGTGCCTAACAATTTGTTGAAGCACATTACCCTTGAAAACAATGAGAACAAACCAGTGACTAACAGCAGAGACACACAAGATGTAATTTTACTGGCAGTTGCTCTTTCCTTTGTGACCCTACCTCTCTTTCTATTTAGCCTGAAATGCAATCTTCTGTGGATTTTGCAGGTTAAGTTGGAGCAGGGACTTAAAATGATTAAGATATTCAAGGATCATTCCAGCAAAACATGCATTCTGGATGACTTTGAGTTTTATGAGAAGCGGCAGAAGATAGTCCAGGAGAAGAAGGCCAAGCAACAGCAGTTTCAGAAGCAGGCAAGTGTTAATTTGTATGCTTATAATTTACCGTCCATAGTTTATTGTTTTGCCTGGGAGTCTGTTCAAGACTGTCTATTGCTATTTATTTAGGCTTAGTGTTGTAAACTGGCTTTTGTTGTTTTGACGCGCAGGTTTTGGAAGGAAAGCTGAGTGATGAGAAGAAAGAAGTCTCTAATGGATTACCCCAATCACCAGAGGTAGCATCTGACGTGGTTGCTGTGAAGCCTACTTCACCTGCTCAATCCAATGGGGAAGTTAAGAATGCAGAGAATGGCTCAGTTGCAAAAGTTGGAGATGCACCTGGGGCTACTAAACCAGTTTCCTCTGAGAAGAAAATTGTAGCAAACGGGACAGCAAATGGTTGCTAGCTTTCTGTCACATGGCGGCCTGTGGTTTTTGAGGAATACATGCAAGTTTTCTGAAGTTTTGCCACATGAGAGTGTAAAATTGATTTCTGGCGAACCGCCTGAAACCTTGTGCCGCCATTGTAGAGCTGCCTTTGCTCTTAGGCCTCCATCATATGACGATTGCACCCCCAAGATTCTAAAGTTGTGGTGTGAGGCAGCAAGGCTTCTAGACAACCAGCCGTTATACTGGATCCTGCTCTTGTAGTGGTTAGCTAGCAGGTTTTTGCTTTGAAGTTTGGCTTTAGGGTTCTTATTTTTAGTTTTTATTTTACCATCACCTTTTTGGTTCTTTTTTTCAATTGGAGTCGTTGGTGTTCTTTATCGCAATTTCCCTTTTTACATGTATGGCAGTTTCCATCCTTGTCGATTGTAGGCATAGCTCTTGGTCATATTTTTATTGAGCTGTTGTCGAGGTTAGGAAATGTACCTTCAAATATAGTTTGGTGAAAGATCTCGTTTTTGCTTTTTATACTGCTCTTGCTATTTCTCATACAATTTTAGACTACTCAAGAAAAGAAAAAAGGAAAAAAAAACAGTTTTAGACGTTTCCTTCTCGTTCAACAAAATGAGTAAAATGAACAGAGGTAACTGTTTAAGAAATTATTGACGACAGCAAAATTGTCAAAAACAAAATCGACCAGGACCAGATGACTATGCGTCTAGCTGGTACTAAGTAGGACAACCTCTAGGGTTTCTAATACTCTTTTTATGGTTGCTAAAAGATCAAGGATCTCAAGATGCCCTAGGCCAAACCACCTAAAGTCACAACAGTTCACTGGATACATAAACGAACTTCATCGTTCCAACATCAACCACTTGACCATCAAATATCTGCTGTCAGAAAGTTCCCAGAAAGCGATACCTGTAAGAAGGGATCTATTCAGCCACATGAACTATTAGAAATCAACAATGGAGACTGCAGATAGATGTGATTTCATTGTTTACCTTCTCTCCAAGTTTGAAGGCCGGAAGACCTTTGTAAGGGCATGTACCGCAACGGAAAGCATCACCCAAACCACACTGGCATTAGATGAAACAAATTAGCCGACACCCTTAAAAAGTAACCAGAAACATCAAGGCATAATGGAATGATTTGTATGGGGGTACATATATAAACATGTAAAAGCGACAATTAGTGTACGCACAAACACAGATATGAAAGGCATACATACATTGCCACAGGCAGATTGGGGAGTGTTCAGTTGATCCATAGTCAGCCCTAAATTGACTTTCTCCTCTTCTTCAGCTCTCCCACAAGTGCAGTTTTTGCAAGCTTTTCTTGTGCTTCCAACTTCACAGTCATCTTCACAAGTAAATTTTGTTAAGATTGATCCCAAAACACTACCACAAATAAATATAAACGCAATAAGTCAGAGTCTTCTATCTAACCAAGCGGTAATTGAGGTTTCTTCAAATCTTCTTCCGTCAAAAGGCTATCTTCATCAATCAAATCTGAATCATCATCTATCTGGACCTTGACAGAAGTTTTAACAGATTTCTTAAGCGCAAAGGATGAACCAATCTTCCAAGAAGGCTTCTTAGCCTTGACCTAGGCACACAATGATACCAGAGTCAACCAAACAATTTGTGAAATGAGAAAATTGAATAGAACAAATTGTAGGTGCAAAGACTGACGCAAAATATCAGAGTCTGAAAGGCTAACGGAAGAGTTAAAACCAACAATTAAATAAGAAGCATATCCGAGGGAGCAGGAGCAAACATTAAATGAAAACAATCAAGTACCTACAAGAAACTCAATGAGGTATTATCAAATACAACTAATGGAGAAGTGGAAACCCATTTTGAAGCAAGAAGAAAACCATGAAGTAAGGAAACCAATAACTAAATACAGAGAAGCATCTCACAAGGAGCCAACACACCATGAAAGCAATCAATATATAATAGCTAGAAGTAACTCAATGAGGTGTGATCAAGCACAATGCATATGCATCTTGTTAACTATTATCAGTATGGTCTTTCCAGAAAGAAAAAGTAGGAAAAATAGATATGTCATTACAGAAAACAAAAAAACAGCTTGGTTGTAAGTTCAAGAGGGAAAAGAAAAAGAAATAAGGCAGGATTAAGGACAGTTGTTACGGCTAAGAGCGTCTAGTGCATAAAACTAAATTTAGGATGATTCACTTTGTTTTGTCTCCCCACCTTCAAGGAAGCACAACATATTAAATAACTGTTTTTTCGCAATCTTATATTTTGAAGAAATATCTAAATGTTAAAATTCGCTATTGTTATACTACCATTATCTCTAAAAACATGTTCCTATTAATCTCTATATTATACAAGGAATCCTCTCCAAATTAAAATCGCAACAGTATTTTCACCCTTGTGCTTTGTGAAATGAAAGCTATAACTCACCCCAAACGACTGAAATCCAGACAACCCAATAGATTGCAGCTGAGCAGCTTGTGCTTCTAAGAACCCAGCCAACATCAACTTGCGCTGGAGATCAGCACTTGCCTACAGGAAGAGCACAGTCAGAAAAATAAGAGCAAACCAAAACCAAAACCAAAATCTCACCATAAAAAAAGAGAAATAAAATAAAAATCATAATTGCCTTGTCTGTCTCCACATTAACAGACTGAAGAGTCTTGCAGATTAAGAAAGTCCCACCAGGCTTCAACACCCTCAAAACCTCCTCAAACAACATTTCACCAGGAAATTCAGGCAATCTGCATACGAAAACAACACTATCCATCGAAGACGATTCCACCGGCAGCTTGCCTGACATAGCAACAAATTGCAATTCAAATTAAAACACAAGGAAAGAGGAAATATCTTTATATTGCTATGAAAAGAATTATTAATCAACCAATGGAATTCTCTTCCTCCTTTCTAATTTCTTCCGAGAATCATAACAAATAACAATGATGAAGTGATTTGAAAAATTGCATCCATTGGTGTTTGCACATTAAATTGGTCCAGTATGTCAGCTTGATTGGCCTAGGGAGAGATTATTAATTCAAAGTATTGGATGATTCAAATCTGCAGTCCGTTATCAAAGATGAGGTAGTTCTATGGAAACATAAAGGGATCAACATAATACACAGGCACAGATTAAATCAACCATGAGTTGTGATTATGTCAAAGACTACGAATTCGTTACTATTTTTATGCAGACTTCCATCCAAATCCTGATTTCCTTAAGCAAACAATTCCCCACTTTAAGGTAAATAACTTAGTATACAATCAAAACAAAATTGAACTCAATCATTAATGTAGTAGCATTCTTAAGGATTAAGTCTTTCGGACTAACTATATTTGTTATCTTTGATAGGGTAATCCTAAGCTGGGTCTAGGCCAGGCTCGCTGGTCTTTCCTAAACATGGATGACAACTTACTAGCTTTTATGTTCTGTTCTCACTGTCTGTTTCTATCTTCAAAAATTATTAATTTCTTCTCACAATCATAACAAATAAGCAATGGAAGCAAAGAAAAACCCAACAAAAGAACAAAGCAGAAGAGTACTTAGCAATGATGCCTGAGTGATAACATGGGGATCACACCCTTCATTCTCGCCAAGCTCCCTCATGGCGTTCACAACTGTACTCATAGGAGCAACTACATCATCAACCAATGCAAGAACACCAATTTGTGCCCGCTTAGCATCCTACACAAACGAAACAACCAACCTAATTACCAAAAATGTTCTACCTATTACAGCTCAATAAAAGAACAAGAGAATTAGAAGAAACAAGAGAGAGAGAGATCTAGAACAAAAGCTTACCATGTGTATCGATCAATCTTGAGGAAGTTTTTGGTTTTGTTGGGTTTTCTGGCGTTGCAGGCAGGAGAGGTTTTGACGACTGGTTTCTCTTTAGGTTGGCGTAAGGTTCTAGAGAGAGACAGACATAAAAGGGTACGCGTCGTTAAATTAAATCAAAGCCTTTAAAAAAGGAAAGAAAAATTGACGAGCGCGTGGCCGGGTTCATATGGATCGAAAGATGCAATCTGACCGAGAAAAACCGGCTGAACCGTCCGGTTCTTTGCAAAACCGGTGACTAATTTTTTTTACCCCGGACTAGTCAATGTCATGCTGGTTTTAGCCTTAAAAAGAAGAAAAATGCAAAAAAATAAATCAACCTTTCAATCCTTTATTCTTATAGTATATCAACCTTTCAAAAAATAATAATATTATTCTTACATTATATCTACCTTTTCGAATACAGGATGATTCGAAAAGCAATTCAATGGTTCAATTTGATTAAACCAACGACTCATTAACTTAAAATCTCAACTTGTATGATGTCTAGTTCGGTTTTGATAACTATTAGAAATATACTAGATGAGAAAAAATGACATTTAAAAATTAAACCGACTTATTTAATACTCATACCCATTTAATTAATAGGGTATGGGTATATATTTGTCACCCCTACCTATAAGTACAAAATTATTACTAGTGAATAAAGTTATTTCTCATTTAACATTTTGATTGACTTAACTCTTTTTATTTTGGTCATACGTGTTGATTTAAAATTTGATTTTTTTTTAACATATATAAAAATGCATGCTAAGGAATTCGAACCTAACATATAACTTTCCATATTGTACATCAAATACCATTGAGTTACAAAGATCATATTCTAAGATTTGATAGGTTGAGTGTGTTGGAGGAAATTTGTGTACAAGACTGAGTGGTGAAAAATTACAATGAAAAGAGAAAAAGGGCCTATAAGATATAGGCATACTCGAATCTCACCCCGCTTATAAAAAAAAATAAACACAATCGTAAAAATATTGCTAATTTTTAAAAAATGAATAAAATTTATTTAAATTTTTACCTAAGATTAATATTTTATTTTCTATACTATTATTCTTTTTCAATCAAAATACCGAATTACTTAGAAAAAATAGATTTATTTTTAACACACTATTCTTTATTGTGTTAATTTCTTTTCTTTTCTTTTTCTAACCAATTCTGTATTTTCTTACTGTTTTATGATTAAAATAATTAAAGTTGAATGTGGCCCACTTGAAAAAAAGATTTTTTTTTTCAATTGATGGTGTTCATCTTCATTTAATAGTTTTTTCTCAGTCCAATTTGTCTAACCTCGACGAGTCTTAGTAGTTAGTTGGAGAAAAAAAAAATCTAGCGGCTAGGCAAATATTTTTTCAGTACAACGGCTAAATTATCGTAATCCCATTTTTCTTAAACTTATTTATAAGATCTATACGTATAAAATATAAAAGATGAATTTTAGAGTGAAAAAATTAGAAAAAAAGTGTAAAACTCACACTTGTATTTGTACCACAAATCATAATAAATTACTACTTTATAATTGAGCTAAATAAACGACTATATTTGTCCACTCGGTCGACATTAGCCACTAGTACTATCTAAGAATAGTAATACATTGATACGCTTCAACCAAAAAATCGTAGGTTGAAAGCTTAAGAATTCCAAGATGTAAAGATTATCTCAAGAATACATTAAACATTCAAATCGTACTGATGAGCGTCGAATTCGTCAAAAACAATTATAAAATACAACTCACTACTAAGAACAAGTTTAATTGTAAATAGCAAGTAAGAGGTTCGATTCACAGGGAATATTGGTATATTTTTCGTGTAATCTTGCAAACATCAAAAGTAACACTTAGGTGAAATGGGGGGGGTTTGTTTTTAAATTAAAAACTGAAGAATAAATAAAACAAATAAACAATCCAGGCCAAGAATGAGATTCTTAGTCAAGTCACAGATAAAGACGAAACAATCAGATGAGAGAAATTCCTAGTAGAGGCTTAGCAAGCGATGAGATATGAGCAACAATCATTGACGCAGGGGTATTCATCTTCAATCTACAGAGTTGCTATAGGATCAAGGTACGCTTATGACCCCTACTTC
>NBIL01140408.1:0-14962 GCA_002752925.1 Viola pubescens var. scabriuscula
TGGGTGGGCCAATTTTTTCTAGAAAGTTGCTGAAATCTTGAAGGATTTTTTTCTGCATCTGGTTATGCTTCTCTTGTGCCTTCAACAAGTCTATCAATATGTTATTGATTTTGTTCTGGCTATCAAGGATGTCTTGCACCCATTCTTGTCTTGGTTGTGGATTTGCTTCATCAGTCTTCTTGGTTGCTTGTTCTTGCCTTGGAGCTGGCTCATCTGCAAGTTCCTCAATTAGGCTAGTGGTGATACTTGCAAACCTATATCTGCCTCACTGTTTGGAGCTAAAGATGTGCTCCTCTACTGGTGTAAAAAATGTATTAAAATAGACAATACCCTTCTCGAGGTGAAAATATCCCATGGCATCCAAGGTACAAAAATCAAGCAACTTAAGATTAAGGGATTTAAACAAGTTTGTAGAACACAAATCCAAATTTCTATCATGCATGGAAATATGAGTAATAAGAGAGCCCATAGTCATCTTCTCCTAACTACCCTGCATTTGTATAGCTACCCAATACCCCATATTAACCCTATGGCCAGAATATATACAACAAAGCAAGAAAATCTCTTGCTTGGACAGATTTCTAGAAATGTCATTTTTGCCAAATAGGTTATATGCAAGGCACCTATGGAGTATCCTAATGGTAGGTTCTTTAAACTCATGTGCCTTAGTAGTCTTGCAATCATAGATTGCATTGGGGTTTCCAGTTAGGAGCCTAAATGCTTTAGTAGAATCAAATAATGGATCCTTAGGATAGTCAGGAAGGCAAGAAAGGTTCCAATCTGAGTTCAATTCTTCTTCTTTGAAAAAACCTAGCACTACATTAAGTTCATTCAAAGTCAAGTGGGAATAAACCCCATTGAGCATAAAATTAACCATGTTCTTATTGCCTAGGTTTAGGCCTCCTTTCTTTTTCAATTTACTCATATTGAACCAGAATGTGGTGTAGAATTCTAAACACAATTCTAGGTAGCTAGGGTGTTCAAGAAATAAGAATGAGTTCCATCCAATGTTACTAATCAAGGTTCTCACCCTATCACTGCTTGTCTACCAGTTTAAAATCAAGGAATGCACATGCAACAACAGACAAGGTGTTATACTTGACAGTCAAATTCTTAATCAATTGAATGTCATGAAACTCTAACCACCCATTAAGTTGTTCTAGGGTAGGACTTACCTGGCTGAAATTGTTGCTTTGTCTACCTTTACCCTTTGGTCTATTGGCGCTAGGTTGCTCCAACTCATCATCCTTAGCATCATTAGTGCCTACTGGTTGTTTGCCTTTCTTCTTTACAGCAGCATTTGCACCCAATTTCTTCATCTCCTCTATCGAGACGGCCATCTTTAGCCTCACCACTTTCTTGTGGGCAACTGTCTTGGTCAGGCCACTCCTCTTTAGAGCAGGGGTTGTTGTTGGTTCAGTCACTGAAGCTGAATCTTTCTTCTTTTTAGCAGGAATCTCCTCCTCAGTCAATAACCCTTTTCTTTTCAGCATCCTCTTCTCCCTATCACCCAATTCCGTGGGTTTTGCCCTCTTTTTTCTTTCCTTTAGTTTGTTGAGATGTGTATCATCAGAATCAATACTTGATTCCATCTCCAATAAATATTTCTTCTTGATGTGGAACGTGGGGTTACTAGCAGTGTTAGAATCGCCTTCCACTTCTTCTTCTTCGCCTTCCTTAAGCTGGGTGTCCTGCGCCACAAACCCTTCCTTATTTGTGGAATCAATTTTCTTGGTGGCAGAGAACGGGTCCGTATTGTCAGAGGTGGCTTGGTTGATGTCGTCGACTTGATCTTCGATAGGTTCAGTCGCCAAAGGTAGGGAGGAAGAGTTTTCCTCAGGGCTTAGAGTTTTTTGCACCTGGTCCATTGTGCACAAGAACCTTCCAACCTAGATTGGGGTTGCTGCCTTCACAACTTTTGGAGAGATGGAGAGGGTCTGATCTTGTAAAGGTGAGGATGGTGGTGGTTGAGAGGCTTGGGGAGCTTATTTAGGCAGTGATGGTTTCTTTGGCTTAGTTGATGAAGTGGCAGAGCCGGTGGAACGTGCGGTGATGTTCTTGGTTCTTACCATTGATGATGATGAAGATGGTGGGAGAGACGTTGAGAGGTATTGGAAGGGTTTTGAGACGTTAGAGGAGAGTTTGAGTCAGAGAGGGAAATTGGAACGTTGAGAGTGAGTGGTTTTTTTTTAAGACTAAGTCTTTGGTTATATAATGTTAGGTATTACTGATGTGGCATTGCTCAACTCTATTAGCTGGCATCTGACTTGATTTCCTCTTTAACCCCAGTGTCCTGATGACCTTATTCTATGACTTGATTGAGCCTAAATTATAGTGGTTTTACTACCTATTCTTATGCAATTATGAATGGTAATTCTATTGATTTTAGTTGAATTCCATTACTATTACAGAGAACTAAGCTAGAGAGGAATTGAGCAAGAAAGAGCCAAATAGAGTCAAAATCTAGGCATAATCTGATTGGGGAAGAACGGAATGGATCTTTTAACCAAGGAGGTGTCCAAATTTGGAGATCAAGATGCTACTGGAAAGCCCAAGATGTTAGCTATCTCTACTCCAAATTTGAAGCCATTTTGATGAGCGGATCATCAGAAAACCTATGCCGACATTTTCACGCGCAGTGTGTGCACTTGACAACCCGCAACTTAAAGTCCAATGGAGAGCCCAGCCATGCAGATCACTCCAGAATCATTCCAGAACTTCTTATTTATTTTATTAGATATTTTATTTAATTTTTTCTAGTTTTGGAAGTGGTTTCCTAAATAGAACTCTTACCTTCTTAGAATTAGGGTTTTATGCACCTTGTACTTAGTATAAATAAAGTCGCTTGCCTCCATTGTAAAGGTGTGCAAGAAGGGCGGTAGCAGCCTCTTTTAGTCTTTTTTTCTCTAGTTTTAATTGTATTTCTCCTGTCGTCTTCATTCTTGATTTTAGAATTGAAGACGATAGGAATTTTTTATTCAAAATGTTTTCTCTATTTCTCTACTTTTCTTGTCTTTCGTTAACTAACCTTTCTTGTTCCTGGTAGAGGCAGCTGGTTATTATTCTGAGTTATTTTTGAGATCTAATTGCTCTTCTTAATTTCTATTTTTGCATTTAACCAATCTCGCACTTAATCTTATGTGTTTTCTATTTGATTTTAGAATTGATCACTTTAAACTTGAATAGTTAACACTACTGTCATTTCCTTTGGTTATGGATTATCAGCCAAAGGGATCGAAGTAAACTCCTATGCACTAGTGGCGAGATCGTGAAATGGTAGCGGGAAAGGTTAATCTCAGAAGACCCAACTGACGCTCGAGGATACTGTCGGGAGTTGTCTTCTCCTATTTGATTATCTGTCAGTCTAGTAAACCCTTTAAGCAGCAAGGTGCTGGCTGGTAAGGCATCACTGGTAACCCTTAAACCTACGCGCACTGGCCCTGGGGTGATGTTGATAAAGGAGAGAAGGTAGGGATCAGGGATACCGAAGTCCTATAGCAACCCTGTGAACTAGAAAGGAATATTTGTGAATCAATGATCGAATACTTGTGAATCATAACTTTACTTGCGCCTTTACCAGGAACCCCTTTTAACTTTACGTTTGTTTTTAGCTGCTGGAATCGCGTCTTGACCAAGGATACTCTCGTCCTTGGCCAAGACAGCTTTCTGATTATGCATCTTGATCAAGGGTACTCTCGCCCTTGGTCAAGATAGTTATCTGTTTTATTTGTTTTCTAGTTTTTAGTTTTAAATCCCCATTTGTAGAAGTGTTTAAATTTGATATTTTATCTTGTGTTGAAACTAACCATTCTTTGTGGATCGATCCTCTTATCACTAGCTGCAAGTTTTGATAAGTTGAACTTATAAATTTATCTTTGATGGACCGACGACATCCATCAACCTTATTCTAGGAGGGTTTCAACTCCTTTTTTCACCTGAAATGAAAACAATCAAACAGAATGAGTTTTCTTCCAAGAAAATGAATATTTTTATTGAATTAAAATTAAAAAAAAAATTGAAACATGGGTTGCCTCTCATGCAGCGCTTTTTTTTATTGTCTTGAGCTCGACATCATTGGTCCCTTTTTTCACTCAATCGTTGGGGGCTCCTCCACCCTTTCGAAAGGTGAGCGTTCAGATTTCGGATCAGAATCGGACGAGTTCGGATCGGATAAGTTCCAATTTGGATAATTTCGGATCGGATTTTTTCATATTTTTTGTCAGCCAATCCGATTCCAATCTAACAAGTTCGGGATCAGATCATTTCGGTCGAATTTTTGGATTTTTTAGAAAAAAAAATTGAAAATATAATTTATTTTCTATGTACGTGCCAAAAAAATATTTCTTGGTTCATCAGTATCTCGGCATCCCTATCAAATCAAAGCATAAGTAATTCCATCACATACTCACCTGTATGAATGCAACCCAATTTTCATTCACTAGCTAAACATCATACACAACCAAATACCTCACATTTCAAAAACCAAACAAGAAATTCTATCACAGGCATTGACAAAGGCAAATCCAGCAAAACCATGTTCTGTTTTCAAAGAGAACTTCTCCAATAATTCTTCTAATTAAGCAACGATACTTCAATCATTAAAATTTTGATAACCATAAATTACCAGAAACTCAAAAGCAACAAATCCATCCAAAAAACTAAACATTATTACAAATCTTCAAGTTGTGCAGTTGAAGTGAATGAAGATCCACCCTCCATCAACGCCTTTCTGCTCATCTCGCTCGTTTCTTCTAACTTAGATCTGGAGTGAGCAACGGAGTGGGAGGGAGCGACAGGCAGCCGACGGAGAGGGGGGGAGCGGAGAGAGCAACGGAGCAAGCGGCTGCCTGGAGCCTGGACGTATGAAAATTATATCTCAAGTGGGTAAGCGGGTTGGGAAGGAATTGGAATTGGAAATTTCCGAATTGGGAATTAAAACCCTAAATAGGATTTTTGGACAGCCGACGGATTTTCAGAATCTGAATTTCGGATTCCAAAAGACCCATCCGAACCCGTATCCGACATTAGTCGGATCGGGTCAGATCCTATGAGCTCGGATCAGATCGAGTCGGATTCGCCGATCCGAGCTCACCCTTAACCCTCTCTTCTTCCACCGCTTCTAGTTGGAATCCTTCATAGAATGGCTTGACCCTTTGTCCGTTCACTTTGAATGCTCTTCCTATCTTTAAATCATGTATTTCTATTGCACCATGAGGGTAGATGTTAGTTATGACAAATGGTCCATTCCATCTAGACTTAAGCTTACCTGGAAAGATTCTTAATCGAGAATTAAATAACAAGACTTTTTGTCCCACAGAAAATGTCTTCTTTGAAATCATCTTGTCATGGTAGGCCTTAGTCGTGGCCTTGAAAATCAGAGAGTTGTCATATGCATCATTTCTGAGTTCTTCTAGCTCATATATCTACAGCTTCCTGTTCATTCTTGCTTTGTCCATCTCTATGTTGCATTGTTTTATTGCCCAATAGGCTCTATGATCCATCTCCACTGGTAGATGGCAAGATTTTCCATACACCAACTTGTAGGGAATCATCCCTATAAATGTTTCATATTCCCTTACACATTTTCTTAACAGTTGATTTGTTCCTTATTTGTAGAGGTAGGGATCGTCCCATACATAGTATCGAGAATCTCTTTTTATCTTTTCCCTTTCATATGCAAAGAATTTACCATGAAATTTACTTGTCGCCAAGTAATTGGAAATATTCGCATACCATGGAGTTAGCTCTAGGGCTAGGAAAAAATGCTCATTAGGAAAATCATCTCTTAGTGGATCAGATTCTAGAGTGGATTGGATTCTGCTTAGATGATCAACTACCAAATTCTCTCTACCCTTCTTGTCTTTGATCTCTAAATTGAATTTTTAAAGAAGGAGTATCCACCTTACGAGTCTTGGTTTTGCATCCTTCTTGGCCAGGAGGTACCTGAGAGCTATATGATCAGAAAAAAAGTATCACTTTAGTTCCTAGTAAATATGATCTGAATTTATCTAATGCAAAAATAATTGCTAAGAGCTCTTTCTTTTTATGTGCTTCATCTAGCATTCTTGTTGTGTAATGGATCACATAAGAATCTTTTCCGCTCTTTTGGCCAAGAACTAGTCCTAGGACAGAATTGTTTGCATCACATATGATTTCGAATCGTAATTCCCAATTTGGGGCTTGAATTATTGGGGTTGTTGATTGAACGCTAAAATGATTATTATTCATCATCATTTCCTACTGTTTTGGATGATGATACTGCTGATTATGGGTGTTTTCTATTCCTTTTTGCAGAAAGTAGATTGCATAACCAAATTGAAGAAAATGAACTAAAAAGCCCTACTTAGAGCATGAAGATGGTGGAGGATGAAAAGAGTGGACTTGCCTCTTCCCAGACCTGGGAAGAGTCAGTCGGAGTTGCTTCCTTAGGCCAAAAATGATTCCAGCTGGGCTTGGAGAGGAGATGGGCCTGGGCCGCATACTGTAGGCGCATTTTTGACCAAGCTATTTCTAGAAGGATTTCTCTTGAAGAATCAGACTCCCATTGAACTTCTCTAGTTAGAGTTATACTCCTATCATATTTTTAGGAGATAAATACAACTTTATTTATATTTTTATCTAGTTTCCTTATGGGATAAGAACAATTAATTATTCCTGGGATTATTGAGGGTGCAACGTGGCCAGAGAGAGGGAGTCTCTTCTTCCTCGTTCACGTTCTGCTACTGGTGTAGTTTTGCATACTTTGTTTTACTCTTTTGAGTTTCAATCAATTTATGCATATTTCTTCCATCGATTTTATTATGTCTTTAATAGGCTAAATCCTTTATTCTTGGTAAAGACTCTAGGGCCATGATTCTACTATTGTGAGATTAAATCGAGCTTTATAAATTCTGATTTTATATTTTTACTCTTTTTTATTTAATGTCAAAATTACTCATATTTGGTTTAAGCTTGGCCGACTTAGATTTTAATTTGAATAGTTACAAATTTTCTTAGAAACTTTGGATGCTACATTGTTGATAAGAATCTGAAGGCGACTAATTAGCTTGCGGGTTAATTAGAAAAGAGTAAAATCTGATTTATAGGAGTAGAGTGAACACTCTCCTAGGTCTGGGAAAGGTCTCTCCTTGCGTTTCATCAACCACTTAATTAAATCCTATAAGTGAACCTTAGGGTTGTTAAGGAGGTTAGGGGTTCTTAAAAGAGTGTCTTTTTAGGAATCTTGAGTAGGAGGAGAGTAGGAAGTCTAAGTGAACCTGACTTCTATAGCCTTCCTATGAAATTTGGTTTTGAATATCTTTGCATCAATGATCAACATGCATGAATCATGGTCTAGATTGAGTCTTTACTGAGAATTCTTTATCAACTGAGTTTAACCAACAACCTTTTATTTACTATTTTTGTTTCTTTTGTTTTAGTAGTTAATTGCAAACAAATCACCCCCATTCATTGGTATTAACCATTGTCACGAAATTGGTCATTTTCTGAAATTAGAATTGTCCTGAAATCTCTGTGGAATGATCCTTTTACCACTTGCTACAGTCTTAATTGGTTATTGCATGGTGAATTGTATTACTTTATCTTTGACGGATTCGGCAACCATTCAATTTTGGCGTCGTTGCCGAGGATTTCATTGGTACTAATTTTAATTTCTTTATTTTATAACCAGGTCCTCTTGTTCGAAATTAAACAACCCAGAGATTACTAGAGGCAGAGGATAGAAAAAGAAGAAACATAGCCAGAAAATAACTCTTCATCACAATCAGCATCAATAGCTAGTGGTCTCTTTCCCAGACCTAGGAGAGAGCACATTTGCACTCAGATGGCTGGTGTAATAGAGGTATGGTTAAGTTCCATAGATAATAAAATTAATGCACTAGCTTCTCGTGTCTCTTCTGTTGCAGATCAAATGCAACAATTCACATATGGAGCACATGGCTTCCAATCACACTCTTGGGCGAATGCCCATAATTACAATAAAGGATGGGAGTATCCCCCAAACTTCAACTGGACTCCACAACAACAACATCAGTTCAACCTGCAAGATCCCATGCTCATACCTTCTGTCCAACAACAGCCATTTTAACCAACTCAACAAACAGCCGACAACTCTTTTTGGGACACGTTCAATCAATTTGCTCAGACAACCTAATTGCGTATCGCAAACATTCAAGGGCTGATAGGAGAACTGAAAGCAAAAAATGAAAATATCAATCTAGAAGGATCGTCCTTTCAACCGGTACCCACAACTCTGCATAATGTCAGTTCAATGACATTAAGGAGTGGAGCAGAAATTCCAGACAGATCTGACTCGATCCCAGACCTGGGAAAGCTGAGTTTGAACTAGAAGTAGAGGTGGTACTTGAAAAGCAAGCCTAGATTGATCCTATTCCTGAGCCACTGGTAAAGAAGGAGCATCAGGTAATCCCTTTTTCATTTCCAGAAAGGTCCGACAAGGCCAATAAGGTAAGGGAAGAGAAGGCTATTTTAGATATCTTCCGAAAAGTGGCCATTAATATTCCTTTACTTGATATGATTGCTCAAGTTCCTAAATATGCCAAGTTTCTCAAAGATTTATGCACTAGCAAAAAGAAGCTTGCAAGTGTAGAAAGGATCAACTTGAATGAGAATGTGTCGGCTATTTGTTAGAAGAAATTGCCTAACAAATGCAAGGATGGAGGAACCTTTGTGATTCCTTGCAAAATTGGAGAGCAGACCATAGAAAAATCGCTATGTGATCTTGGCGCTGGGATTAATGTTTTGTCATTAACTATTTTTAAGACTTTAAATATTGGAGAACTGAAGGAAATAAAAGTTATAATTCAATTAGCCGATAGGTCTATTATTTACCCAGTATGAGTCATTGAAGATGTGTTTGTCCAAGTGAATGACTTTATATTCCTAGCGGATTTTTATGTGGTTGACATGGACAATGAACATTCGACCAAGTCTACTAAGATATTGCTAGGCAGACCCTTCTTGAGGACAGCAAGGGCAATGATTGATGTGGCTGGAGGGAGTTTGACATTGGAATTTGGTGGTGAAATTATTAAATTCAATATGTATGATGCCATGAGATTTCCAAATGAGATTCACAGTGTTAATTTCATAGATGTTGTTGATCCTGATGCTAATGATATTCATGACTTAAATGTAACTGACCCCTTAGAGTTTATTCTTAGTAGAGGCATTGACACACTGAAATGGCTTGAAATGAAGGAAGACTTGGTTATCCGTCCTGAAATTAAAGAAGTTGTGTCTGAACTTGATGCTTCTAAACCTTGTACTAATGCTCCTAAGTTTTTAGAACTGCCAGAAACTCACAACAAACTCCTCCCTTCAGTTTTACAGGCCCTAGACTTGGAGCTGAAAATTTTACCAGATCACCTGAAGTACTTATTCCCAGGTCTGGGAGAGAGCCTGCTAGTGATAATTTCTAGCAAGCTAACAGAATTGGAGGAAGAAGAGCTTGTGAGAGCAATGAAGGAGTACAAGGAAGTTGTTGAATGGAGGATAACTGACATTAATGGAATCTCCCCTTCCATCTGTGGGGCAATATGCAGCCCATCAAACCCCTGAAAACTAAGGAAGATTGTCGAGTCCAAGACAATAAAAAAGGACGCTTCATGGGAGGCAACCCATGTGTTTTTAATTTTTAGTTAGTTTATTTCTTTTGATAATTTTGTGGCTCTCTAGCGAAAAGCACTGATGGGTAGTCTGATTTTTCTTTGACAGAAGCTGATTAGAATGCAAGAAGAGCAGACTACTCTGTTGGGAGACCTTCTGGAAGAATAGAAGCACACCAATGCCCTAAACATGAAGCTTATTGCCAGGCTTATGGAATCACCACCTCCCCCTGCCCGACCCTAACTTGCCCAAGTTCCTTCTTTCCATTTTATTCTTTTATTCTTGGGTTTGTTTAGAGTGTCTTCTTTTCTATTTTTTTCCTAACTCACACATTGAGTACAATGTGTCCTTCTAGTGTGGGGGAGGACCTTTTAGGACTGTGTTGTTTGCTTGTGTCCGCTTGATTGTTTATGTGTCAGTCTTGAGTTAGTTTTTCACTTTTTGAGCCAATTTTATGTCTAATTTTTGTGTGATTTTCCCTTCTTCCTTTTTTTCCATGTTTTTAGGAAGATTTTTTAGGACTTGTATGCATGTTTTGTTTGTCTTTCAGACCCAGAAATTGATTCCATACATAGGTTTTATCACTAAAAACACCACAAGACACTTATTTCTTTGACCTCATGCTTTAATATTAGGGAGTATAATGACATAACATGATCACTATTTTGAACATTCCTTACCTTTTAGTATCATGATACTTTAGGTGTGCATTTGAAGCTGATTAGAGGACCAGAGTACCCTGTTTTTTTTTTGCCTGAATAATTGTTTGTCTAGTATCCCTCTAAGCTGTGATAATTCTAGAAATAACTGAACAATTTTTGTGTGCTGAAAATTTTGAAAAAGAGCAAAAAGTGGAAGTTCTGGGAGTTGGAGTGCCCAAAAAGAACAAGCAGTTCTCTAAGTTAGAAAGAAAATGAAAAAGAGGAGAAAAAGTGGAAGTTTTGGGAGTTGGAGTGCCCAAAAAGAACAAGCTCACTCTAAGTTAGAAAGAAAATTAAAAAGAGGATCAAAAAGTGGAAGTTCTAGGAGTTGGAGTGCCTAAAAAGAACAAGCACTACTCCAGAAATTAAAAACATAAAGCTTTCTAATGAATCAGAGGCCAAAGGCCAAATAAAACTTGAAAAATTCAGCCAAAGTTCGCTAGAAACAGTTAGTTCAAGTTGCTTGAGTTGTATGCAGATTTGTAGGGAATTAGTCAGCATTGTTAGAGCAGGTTTTAACATGGTATTCAATCCTCAATCTTCACCTAAAATGCATAACTAGATATCATGATTTTATTAAGGTAAGTGTGTTTATAACATTGATCAGTCCTTCATACTTTAGCATGGGTTTGAAGAATGAATTGTCTAGGTGATTCCAAGTGGTGAAGCATATGGATGAATGAGAAATCTGGGTTCTGATTTTTGGTTGTTTTTGTTTTTTTTTTTATGGAAATGCTTGAGGGCAAGCATAGGTTAGTGTGGAGGATTTGATTGAACGCTAAATTGATTATTATTCATCATCCTTTCCTACTGTTTTGGATGATGATACTGCTGATTATGGGTGTTTTCTATTCCTTTTTGCAGAAAGTAGATTGAAGAACCAAATTGAAGGAAAGGAACTAAAAAGCCCTACTTAGAGCATGAAGATGGTGGAGGATGAAAAGAGTGGACTTGCCTCTTCCCAGACCTGGGAAGAGTCAGTCGGAGTTGCTTCCCTGGGCCAAAAACCATTCTAGCTGGGCTTGGAGAAGAGATGGGCCTGGGCCGCGTACTATAGGCGCATTTTTGACCAAGTTGTTTCCAGAAGGATTTCACTTGAAGAATAAGACTCCCATTGGACTTCTCTAGTTAGAGTTATACTCCTATTATATTTTTAGGAGATAAATACAACTTTATTTATATTTTTATCTAGTTTCCTTATGGGATAAGAACAATTAATTATTCCAGGGATTATTGAGGGTGCAACGTGGCTAAAGAGAGGGAGTCTCTTCTTCCTCGTTCACGTTCTGCTACTGTTTTGATTTTGCATACTTTGTTTTACTCTTTTGAGTTTTAATCAATTTATGCATATTTCTTCCATCGATTTTATTATGTTTTTAATAGGCTAAATTCTCTATTCTTGGTAAAGACTCTAGGGCCATGATTCTACTGTTGTGAGATAAAATCGAGCTTTATAAATTCCGATTTCATATTTTTACTCTTTTTAATTTAATGTCAAAATTACTCATATTTGGTTTAAGCCTGGCCGACTTAGATTTTAATTTGAATAGTTATAGTTTTTCTTAGAAACTTTGGATGCTACATTGTTGATAAGAATCTGAAGGCGACTAATTAGCTTGCGGGTTAATTAGAAAAAGAGTAAAATCTGATTTATAGGTATGTGAAAGGTCTCTCCCTGCGTTTCATCAACCACTTAATGAAATCCTATAAGTGAACCTTAGGGTTATTAAGGAGGTTAGGAGTTCTTAATAGAGTGTCTTTTTAGGAATCTTGAGTAGGAGGAGAGTAAGAAGTCTAAGTGAACCTGACTTCTATAGCCTTCCTATGAAATTTAGTTTTGAATGTCTTTGCATCAATGATCAACATGCATGAATCATGGTCTAGATTGAGTCTTTACTGAGAATTCTTTGTCAACTGAGTTTAACCAACAACCTTTTATTTACTATTTTTGTTTATTTTGTTTTAGTAGTTAATTGCAAACAAATCACCCCCATTCATTGGTACTAACCATTGTCACGAAATTGGTCATTTTAAGAAATTAGAATTGTCCTGAAATCTCTGTGGAACGATCCTTTTACCACTTGCTACAGTCTTAATTGGTTATTGCATGGTGAATTGTATTACTTTATCTTTGACGGATTCGGCAACCATCAGTTGTTATCAGCTTCTCCTTAAGCTGATTAAAGGCTCTTTTACACTCGTCATCAAACTCAAACTCAACATCCTTCTGCAGCAATCTAGACATAGGTTCTGCTATCTTTGAAAAATCCTTTATGAACCTTCGGTAGCAATCTTTATGACCCAAAAAAGAACGAACCTCACGTATAGTGGAGGGGTAAGGAAGCTTTTCAATAATTTAAAATTTTGTTTTATCCACTTTTATACCTTTATGCGAGATTACATGTCTGAAAACTAATCCTTGGTCTACCATAAAATGACATTTTTCATAGTTGAGGACCATATTAGTTTTTATCCATCTTTCTAATATCTTTTCTAAATTGTTTAAGAATTCATCAAAGGATGTCCCATACACCATAAAATTGTCCATGAATAATACTTCAATGTTTTTCTCTACAAAATCAAAAAATATACTGACCATGCATCTTTGGAATGTGGTAGGGGCATTGCATAGCCCAAAGGGCATCCTTTTGTATGCAAATGTCCCGAATGGACAAGTGAAGGTGGTCTTCTCTTAATCCTCAGGTGCCACCGAAATTTGATGAAATTCTGAAAACCCATCCAAACAACAATAGTGAGTTTTTTCAGTTAATTGTTCTAGCATTTGATTTATAAAAGGAATAGGAAAGTGGTCATTTTTAGTAAATGCATTGAGACATTTATAATCTATACAAACTCTCCACCCGTTTTGAATTCTTGTCGGTACCAAATTTCCATCGCTTCTTTCTACCACTATTACACCTATTTTCTTTGGAACCACTTGGACTGGGCTCACCAATTAACTATCTGAGATAAGGTAGATCACATCAGCATCAAGGAGTTTTCAGATTTCCTTCTTGACCACCTCCATCATTGGAGGATTCAATTTCCTCTGTGGTTGTCTCACTGTTTTGCTGCCTTTCCCCAAATGGATTTTGTGCATGCACTTTGAAGGTAAGATTCCCTTGATGTCATTAATGGTCCATCCTAATACTTCTTTGTATCTCCTAAGAACTCTCATATGTTTTTCTTCCTCCGACCTATTCAACTTGCTTGAAATAATGACTGGCAGCATTCCTTGCTCTATGCCTAGAAAGGCATATTTGAGATGAGATGGAAAAGTTTTCAACTCTAACTGTGGGGCCTGCACAATGGAAGGGAGTGAGTTTTAATCAGTTCAGGGCCCTTTACGGAGTCCGAATAAGCTTTAAAAACCTCCAATTCATATACAACAGCCTGCAAATCAGAGTTAACAATTATCTCTTTCTCCATCTCAATTAGCTCTTTCTTTTCTAATCCTCTACTGAGAACAAAAATCTAAAGGATCAGTTGAGTTCATTTCCTGCATTTGATCAACAAAAGGGTCAATCACATCAATAAAATTAACACAATGAACATCATTTGGATATTTTAATCCACTGTACATATCAAATCTAATCACAACACCATCAAATTCTAAAGATAAAAATCCATCATACACATCAATTTTTGCACGAGTTGTCCTTCGAAATGCTCCCTAACAACACATTAGTTGCTTTTGAGGAATTATCTTTCTCCATGTTAAGGACATAAAAATTTGTTGAGTATACAAAATCACCCACCTTAACAAGAAAATCTTCGATCACACCTTTAGGGTAAATGTATGATCGATCTGCCAGTTGAATAACCACTCTTGTTGGTTTTAGAGGTTCAAGATTAAGGGTTTTGTAAATAAACAGGGGCATCACATTGATCACAGCACCAAGATCACATGGAGGTTAGGGTTGTTGATTCCAGCTGAAGTTAGGGTGTTGTTTCCAGCCTGGGTTGTAAACATTTTAGTAAGGGTTATTGAGTTTACCCTGACCTTGATTGAACTCCATCATTGCATTAACCTGTGCTCCATCTTGCAATATCAGACAAGCATTAGTGGGATGGCCCGTTTGACAGCAAAATCCACATGCTTTAACCTGTTGAGAATTTCCTACTATAATAAAAAGTAACATATTATTCATTTCAACCAATTTACTTTCAAGTGATGATACACCAACCTCATCGACTGGATTAGTTCTCTTAGAACTTTTATTTTCTTAACAACTTTTAGCCATGGTTTTGATAAGCTCCTTCGCTCTTGTTGGAGTTAGATCCATTATAGCTCAACCATTTGTTGCATCTAATTTCTCTTTGTCACTCTACTTCATACCACCATAGAAGTATTGAATCAATGATTGATCTGTTACTCCATATGAGGGAAAAACATTTTGCATCCTTTCAAATCATTCTAAATATTCCCTAAAGCTTTCATCATTGAGTTGTTGAATTGTAACTAGAATTTTCCTGTATGCTCCTACTTTGCTAGCTGGGAAGTATTTCTGTAAGAATGCATCCGATATTTTAGCCCATGTCGTAATGGTATGAGTGGGTAAGCTGAAAAACCAACTCTTTGCAGCATCCTCTAGTGTCCAAAGGAATGCTCTCAATTTTACTCTCTATATTGG
>NBIL01140417.1:0-31146 GCA_002752925.1 Viola pubescens var. scabriuscula
GTAGATGCATAAATAAATTAGAGATGTTTTTTAAATAAAAAAAATCATTATTACTGTAATTATAAATTGTAACTGAGTCATAAAAGTTAAGTGATTATATTACTACACTTAAGTCAGCTACCTGACAATCTCCGCTGATGGCTCTTCCATGTTCAAATTTTTCGCCCATGTCTACTTTCGACTTAGCTGATTAGTTCAGTGGTGGATGGACCAGGTAGTTTTGGTTCTTTTTGCTGAGTTCAGGACCGTCCAGGTTCCTGAACATTATGGATCATGGATTTCTAGGTTGGAATAAGAGTTAATTGTGACTTACACTATTAACCAGTACCTCTCTTTCACTCCCTCCAGGGGCAATAATGCTTTTGGTGGCCCAAATTTTGGGCCGTGTGCTCAAGAACCAATGATTAGGTACATTTTTCTACTGTCAGTGTTAACCTTATATCGTTTTATGAAGTTGAGACTCTTTTCTAGGCTTATATTACTGTAGGCCAACTACCAATTTGGGTGGTCCAATGGGAGGGCACATTTTGCCTCATGCTCCATATTCTATGCAACAAATTCCCGCGAATCCACAACCACTACCTGTTCCCCACATAAATGTGGAACCTGCTGTTCCCTGTGTCATAGAGCTACTTCCTCCCGCAAAGCATCCACCTGCAGATTTTCCCCAGTTACAGCATGCACACGCCTCCCAACAATGTCTTCAGTCATCTCAACTGGCAGTCTCTGAGAAGCAGCACCAAAGCACACAGTTTCCCCTGCATGAGGTTGCAACCATTGTTTATTCGGTTCCAATTTAAAGTAGTTGTTGATGTCCATTCAGTTGCAGGGAAATTTTAAGCGATCTATTATGATGGTTTTGATGTCAAAAGAACGGCTATATGATGTCATGGTTCTGAGTTATTTACTAGGGGATCCATGATTTCTGATCATATCCTGTGTACAGTCACATGATTATCGTAGAGCATGACTGGTGGCTATTCTTGAAGCTGTTTAAATCAAGAACATGGCCTCTCATCCTTTCTTTGGAACCAAGATTTTGCATAACCGAAAAGTTATAGGTTTTGCTAACCATGCAAAGATAATGTCCTGAATTGTAGCTGCATTATATTTTTCAATGTCTGTTGATTTTTACCCAATATGTGAAATGAACATTTTCAAGATGGATTTAACTTTGAGGTATATCGACTGTAGAAAAAAATCTGAATTATGTTGGCAATCCATACTTGTACTGCTGTGGATTACTTACGGATTGGAGTTGACTATTGCTAGTATTTCCTCTGTAGTTACAGTGTGGAAGCGGTCCTCTGGCTGCTGCTGGTGCTTCTGCCAAACCTGCAGAACCTCCAACTCTGCTGACAATGGATGCCTCTGCCAAACCTGCAGAACCTCCAACACCGCTCACAATAGATCCAGAGGAGTGTGATTGGAGTGAGCATGCCTGTCCAGACGGGATCAAGTATTATTATAATTGTACGACTTGTGAAAGTAGAGTAAGTTATCTGCCTTATTTACCAATACTTTGTTTATTTTTGGGATCATATCATGTAGTTTGACAGTTATTGGTGGGATCAAATTAATTGATCTGATCAATGGAATGAAGCACTCCTGAAAATGTGATTGATAATAACGTGCAGTGGGATAAGCCTGAGGAGTTTGCCTTATTTCAGCAAAGGTTACAGGAGCAGCAAAAGTCACAGAATTCAAATCAGCATCCTCTTCCTCTGTCATTGGTTTCATCTGCTGAAGATATTGAACAAACAAAAAAGGTACTTGTTGGGAGCCTTGCTGGTTTTGTTGTTTTAGTTGGGAGCATCTTTGTATAATTTACTTCATTTTCTTTTTCAGGACCTTTCTCATTTGCAAATACAATCAGAGACAATTCCTGTTATTGATCCGACCTGCGTGTAACAGGTATTCAGTGTTGAAGTAATTGGATCTCTGTTTTGTTTATGGAGTCTGATTTTGAGATTTATAGGACTTTTTGGGGCTTCATGTTGCTTAGTGATGGCTGTTTGCCTTGAAGTGATTCCAGACGTAATCAGCAGTAATATTAATCTCAACAGTATTTGTGCAACTAGGATAGTAGACATTGATTGTGACCCCATTCCTGAAAAGATCTCAGATGCTGGTGATTGTTTTTTTTTCCTCTTAGAAGATGCAGCCATGGCAGTTAAATACTACTAATTTCATTTGCGATCTGTGTGTACCACCGATGAAAATTGGACGGTTAAAATTTTCCATTACAACTATCCAAATGCAATCATTATGAAAGATCAAAACCTCAGTGCAATGAAGTACATATTCAAAGGTTTTCAACCTGCATTTTCCCCACTCTTTCCCCCTTTTTTGCCTGTGATTAATACCCCGAATGACTATGAATGAGCCTCTAGATCACTGGTACTTGCAATTCCTGTAACTTGCGATTTTGACAATAAAAATACCCCCCAAAAAATCAAATTTTACCGAGTTTTGATGTAATTGATTTTGGCTTTACATGATGATTGTGAAGCATTTCTTTCCTGTTGTGATTATTGTAAGTTCTGATCAGCTATTGCAGGGGTGGCAGAGATCAGGCATCAAAAGTGGGAAACTCGCAGGGTGTATATATTCTTGTTGGTAATGGCTGTGAATCTCTGTCGGCTGTGAATCGCTTTCGGCTGTGAGATCTTTCAGGAATTGTGTGTTAGTTTTACGATTGTCCTTAGGATACATTCCCAACAATATGCACGTACTCAACACCGAAGTACTTTTAGAATTGAATAGTTCATCTGTTTATTATGCAATGGGATTAAACGAGTTAGCATCATTTTAGTTGGAGGGCTGTTGTTACTCAAATTGCAGCACAGTACTCCCCTGTTCTACCTTTCTTATGTCAGCGAAAGATGGACTACCATTGTCGCATGCAAGTGCTAGCAGATGCCTAATAGGTTTGAGCATAAATTCCCACGAGGATCACATCAGTTGTTTGGCCCCTCGTAATCTTCCCTGCTAATAGTGAGAAACAAGAATATGATCCAGCGCTGCGCGATAGCCTCACGAGCCATCAATTTTGTGTGAAAGGTGAACACCCTACGGGGCCTTTCAGAAGTGTGACCCATACACGGCCAGGGAGAGAGTGGGAGCCCAATGTTTTTGAGAATGTGCTGTGTAGCTAATGAAGGCACAAGGTTGTGATTGGTAGGCAAACATTTTGGTGAAGGGGTTTGTTGTGGGACTGATAGGCAGCTTAGTTGTACTAGCATCCTGGACAAGCACCAGATATTCTTAGCAAAGACAACTCCACATGGGAAAACGCGAATAGGACCAGAGAAAGCGACCAGTCCACTCCACTCCATTTTCCATCTCTTTTTTCTTTTTATAGCTCCTGCTTGCTACAGCACAAACTCGTAGTATATTCTTTCTAATTTCACCATTGATTTTTGCGCACAACACTAGTACTAGAGAATTTTAGGCAATAAATTAATTTTGATTACCGAAATTAGCAGAGTCTGGGTTGTGTAATTGCCAGAAGAAAGAAACCCTATTCCTCTAAAGACTCTAACTGCAATTCTCTTGAAATCAATGCACATTCCTTTGACAAGAAAAACAAATGGCAAAAGGACAAAGTATACAAGTCAGAAGCATTGAAAGCAAAGTACTGAACGCACTACTCTACTACTCATTTTCTTCACTTACATACCCAAAAACCCATCCAAAAGAGGATAAGATATTTTATGAAAACAAACGGAAAACAAAAGAAACCCAGAATAAAAAACCGATCCCAATTTAGAAAACAAAGCACCAATAAACAGTGAATTCAACAGAGTTTTTGTTAAAAGTTATGAAACTTTGCAAGAGTTATTACCTGCGTCAGCAAGAAGATTATAATCATAAACTATACCATATATATATATATATAACATATAAAATATCAGTAAAGGGTTTCTTCTTACATTACACCTACTTCTTCCTTTCACCAAAAAAAAAAGGTCAGTTTTATAGAAAACCCACAAAAACAAGCAGGCAAAGGGGGTTCTCCTCTTCTACTATTACTAGCTAGTTTACTACTACTGCTGCTGCTGCTCCTCCTTCAGCATCTGAGGCGGTACAATAATGTCATGAAGAAGGCCATGATCCTTGAACATCCTCTCGTTTAAGAAATTACCTGCAGGAATTGGATTTGGATTTGGATTTGGATTCCCACTGTTGTACCCAAAACCGAAAGAGGACAAGGTATTGACATAAGATTGTTGTTGTTGTTGATAGGAGTTGCCGCTGCTCATATTCCTTAACATTGGCATAGTAGAGAAAGTGGAGTGATGATGATGAGCACCAAAGGTTGGGCGAGGCATGACTGGGCTTGGATGAATGTGTTGACCTTCATAGGTAGTGACGACTGTGGTTGGATCATTGAATGACCTCTCCACTCTCTTCTTCACATTGCACGACGCAGTGGTGCAACGATAGTAACTCCTACAATAACAACAACACCAAATTAACTCATTGAATTATAAAACCAACCAAACCCAAAATCTGGCAACAATATACTTAGATAATTGAACAAGTTTTTACCTTGGGAAGGGGCTATTTTTCACAGCCTTTTGACCATACTTCCTCCATCTGTACCCATCTTCTAGATGATCAACCTCGCTCTTCGTCATGAACGCAAATCTCGCCTCTTTCTGTCTCTTCTGCTTTGTCTTCTTTGGTTTCAACCTTTTTTTTTTTAAAACAAGAAAACCATCAAATTACACCCTCATATATCCGAATCATGATGTAACACTAACACCCCCAAATGGCTTTTCAGCTGAGCATAATTACACCAAACATCACACAACCACAAAAATTAAAAAAACCCAACATTTCTTTTTTATTTATTTATTTTCATTTAAAAGCAACAAGAAAAGAATACTCATTTTCCATCAAATGGGTTCTACTTAAAACAAGCAATTAAACCAAAAACCACCTTAAAAAGACTCACCCTTTCTGGGTTTTTAGCTCTTGAACTTCCTCATTGTCAGCAGCCTTAACCACCACTCCTTCATCATTCAGAGCCCCACTCGACTCCGACGAAATAGACGAAGAATTAGGAGTGGTAGGCTGATGATTCAACAACAACAACTGATCAGACGGTAAAGGCTCCACCTTTACTGGACTTGGAGCAGCCATAGCTGGTGGCGCCGGTGGTGGTGGTTGCACTGGATGAGAATGAAGAAGAGATGATGATGAAAATGGTGTTGGTACCTGCACCTGTTGTAGCATATCGAAAAAAGGACTACTATTAAAGTGATGATGATCTTGCTGAAAACCCAGCAGGTCCATAAACCCTAAAGATGGCGCCTTTCCCTCTTCATACCAGTCAATATAAGAATCTGGGAATAATGTTGTTGAAGATCCAACAGCACCAACATTCAAACTCTCAACCTTCATCACTGCTTCTTTCCACTCCATATTTTTTTTACCAAATCACAATCAAGATTGATAGCAAAACCCTGAATTATATCATACACTGCTTCAAGAAAGACTTGGGCTTTTTCAGCTGTGATAGATAGAGAGAGATGGTAGGGTAGGGTTTTCTTTTTTCTTTTTCTTTTTTTTGATCTGGTGGTTCTTAATGGTAGGTGGGTATGAATGTTGTAGAGAGAGAGAGAGATGAGAGAAGATGAAAAAGAGTTTTGAGTGTGGAAGAAAGTGAGATTTTAAGATATGGATTTTTGAGAGGTTAAGGGTTCTTTTATCAATTTTGTTTATTTTTTGCTTTTAAAGAAAATACTAATGTTATGCACGAACTATATTGTAAAATTAACGAGAATTTTACAATATAGTATATGTACATACATAATTAATACAAATATGATTACTTTAATACTCACGCAAGATTTAATGTTCAAATAAACCCAATTTCATTTTGGAAGCTGTGTGGAAGACAAAAATGGATGTCAATCATCTTCAAAGATTACATTACAAGAATTGAATAGAATTGATTTGAATTATTTAAACATGATGTGGTAGCCCATTTTATTATGGCGATATGAAAACGAACCGAAGGGATTGACCGGCAACTGCAGGTCAAGAGAGTGTACGGAGTTGGAACAGAACCGGTTGGAAAATCGATGTACGATAAGGTAGAAAAGGGTGGGCCGACAAGATAGTGGTCGACCCTTTCATACGTAGATTTTGACCCCAGAACCGGATCATGGTGTGAACGGGATTGGGTTACACGTGAGATGCTTACGGCCGTAAGAACTAAAAAGGCTTTGCTCGTGTATGCATGTGAACCAGTTTTTTTTTATTATTACCCACTTTAAATTACTATATTACCACTAAGAGAAGATTAATGCATTATTATCCTGTGATCTTTCCTGGGGTTATTAAATATTTGTAATTTATTGCATGTAATCTAGAAACACTATCATTACTTTATAATCAGACTGTTCCACGCTACCCACCACAGTCAAAAAGGGAATGATGGATTACCATTTTGTTTTACATATATGTATTTTAATAGGGAGTATTTTTTTTTAGTAGCTAATCTATAGTAAAACTAACTATGCATTTTGATTTTCAATCATAGAGATTCGTGCGCGCTTGATAATATTTTATTCTACGTGTTCTCTTTATTTCTTAAAGTAAACGATCTCATCTTAGTACTATTGGGTTTTAAAAAAATAACTCTTTCGTTGTGATTTTTTTTATTCGTTGGACGCGAACCTCAAATTTAAAAGAAGTAAAATTCTTATCTAAAAATACATTAAAGAACAATTTCACATGAAATGAAATTCTTTATATATATAAAAGTTATGGGAGAATTGGTTATGATTATTAATGAGAGAGTTAATGGCAGTCTCTAAAAGTTTGATGCTTGTTTAATTATTTTTAACCGAGTGTTAGTTTTAGAAATGTTTTATTGTTTGGTCATTTTTACGGCAGTAAGTAATTATGTCCCTTCCTTCTCTTCCAATTTGACCCGATCAAGTGCCAAACTTAAGGAAAGAACCTTCCAAATTAGCCACTAGCTAGCCCATGCCCAGTATATATATGGTGTGGAATCTAATTTTGACGCGTTCAAATTTAGATTTTAGCTCCCAATTAAATTGCTGGGACACAAAACGAACCGCTCATACAAAAGTGTCATACGTATTAATAAATGAAAAATGCTCGGGATAAAAATTATCTTCACAAACTATTTTGTACTAATTAACGTGTCTAGATATAATTGAGGTTTATCTTTTCTAATTAGGTTATATTATTATTTTTATTTAAATAAATAACTATCAAGTGAATATGAAGATGATACGTATATTTTTTTTGTATAAAGTATACAATTCATGTTTTTTTTCTTAATAAATAAATTCCTTGTCATTTTTCTTAATAAATAAATTTTCTTTTTTAAGAGTCAGATAAATTACTTAAAACTATGCTTTTAAAACTTACAATATAAATTTTATAGTTTTAAAAAATGACATTCGTAATCTTTTTACTAGCTAGTAGGATTCGTAAAAAATTACAAATTTTATAAAAAATGAAAGAAAAATGAAACAATATAGTACCGAAAAAATATAAAATTTTGTGCACATAAAATTGTAGTTTAACTGATTAATACATGTGAAGAGCTCGATTTATAGTATTTGATAATTAATAATATAATCATTTTTTAAAATAAAGAATAATAATAAAATACTCCAGAAAACTGAAACCTGTGGGTCTAACTGAAGGTCAGGCCCATATAATCCAGAAAAGGTAAAAAGAGAAAAGAACCTAAACTCGAGGAAATAACCATTTTTTCTCCAAAAGAAAAAGGGAGTTTTATTGGGATCATAAGTAGGACCGAGCGACCGACGTGCACCATATATATGCCCAGCCCAGGCCCAGCTGGGCCCAGTTGGTAAATGGTACAGTCGGTGATAACATTAACGGCAGACTTTATTTATATTCATTTTGTGCAATCACTAGGAAAAAGAAGGAGCGATCGAGATATTGATTTTTCATCTTATTCTAACTAATACACTTTTTGACGTTTTGTTGATGAGAGAGAGAGAGAAAGGTTGTCCTAATGTACTGTAATTGTATTGCGTTTGTATGTGAAAAGTTAATGCACACGTGTGGTGTGGGACTGATTGCTGGGACGATGGTAGTACTAGCACTGGGTCTGAGATTGAGACGAGACACGAATGATAAAAAGAGTCGACGACAGTGTAGTAGCGTGTTGGATCGCACGCTACCACAATTTGCGCATCGTCCGTGTTCTTCAGAATCTTCACTCTCCTACTCGGCCCGTCGATTATTTACTGCCTCCGTTTCCCAAATAATCTTCATTTTGGTAAAATAAATTAATTAATTAGTTGTCCCATTTATATTAAAATAGTTTATGTTTTTTAATTTTTTTTTATTTTTCGTGAGTTATATAGTTTATAACTCAATTAATTTAAATCACGTTCATTTTATATTAATTAATATGATAAAAATAGATAATAAGTAAAAGTGTATTTATAGGTAAAACAATCTTTCCGAGAATATAGTTAGAAAATAACATTTTTATAACGGAGGGAGTAGAGTACTCGTTTTCTCTCTCACTTCCTTTTTACTTTTACATTTTTTTTCTCTGTATCTTTGGTTGTGTTCTTCTTACTTTTTCGCAATAGATTAATCAAATTTTACTATCATCGTGTTCTGAAAATAGTGACTTTTTCAGTATATTTTTTTCAAAATTTCTAAATCGAACATGAGATATATATTGATATTTTGCTAAAGACTGTATTTGATGGCCTGTGTTGTTCCAACAATGTAGGGGTAATTAGAGATGGAACAAGAGGTTAAGATTCAATTCAACTTTTAAAATGTAAATCATTCTCTATAATTTTGAGATAATTAGTTGATTAGACATTATAATAACCTCAATTATAAGATAAAATTAGGGTTAAATCCTCTCTCTTTTTTTGAAATAAATAAGAAATTATGAAGGAAAACATATAACCTTAACCTTTATTTTGCAACTCATTTTATGATGTACTTAGAGTTAAACGTAAATACAAAACCAAACACGCCCTTGCTAATTGTTGATAATTAAAAGTGTTTTTCCATGAAATTACAAACAATAAATCTCAATTTGAAAAAGAGAAAAATAGAAATCTGAAGCGAAAGATTAACATGTTTACTACAGTAGTACTACACTTTCTTTTTTGTTGCTACCAAATTCAGGCACGATACACGGCCGGGTGTCTCGAATCAAATCAGCACCGCGCGGACCGCTGCCCTGTTCCGTCACTGGGCCATTTTTTATCTTACACGTGTCCTTCTACTCGTTCTGTTTTATGGGTCCTACAAATCCACCGCCAGATCACACGTGTTTGATCTAACGGCTCATCAAACGACCCCTTGTGCTGACCTCACAATCACGTGTCAATATTTACGCCGCAGATTTTGGCTTGGCTTCCCCACCGTCAATTTCTTAGAATTGTATTTGTATCATCATATCATATTCTTTTTTTTTAACATGACATAACTCTCTATTATTTTTAATTCGTACTATAGTGTATAAGATATGATATTTTGCGTTTAGCACATAAAATATTTCCTCTGTTATAATGGTACCTTGTATTTTTACCAAATAATACTGTATAATGAATACGACTGCGAGTGCATCAAATGTATTTAACAAAAACTTCCTCGCCAATGCCAACCCTCCATATTTTAAATAATGACTTTCTAAGATAGTAAAAATTCGTAAGCCGATGATTTACGGACTTATTTTATTCCACATTGTTGCATTTTTACTGCTAATTTACACTCAAATTACCACAGCATCATCAAATTAGGTTGATTCATAAAAAAAAAAATTATCATTTGCACAAAATATATGTTTCGAAAAAGATAAAATGACAAGTATTATGAACAGTAACAATCTGCAGGAGGGAGTAGCATTTAAGTTTACATTGGTTACTACTCTTTTTGTCTTATTCATCGTACAGTTTTTTTATTATTTTCCGTAAATATCTCTCATTAATAATTAAGAGTAAATTAATAAAGTTCAACAAAAAAAATTCATCTAAAAATAACAAAATATTATTTAATTAAAAATAAATAAATAAATTTTAAAAATTATTTAATTTGAATTGAGGGAATACTGTTTAATATTAATATTGAAAGCGTGTTAAATATAAACTCAAGAACACATCTTAAATCATAAATTAGTATTTTATCCTTATAATTAGATGCGGAGAGAGAGAGAAAATATGTGATTTTAGAGTAAAAAAAAGCATATTGCATTAGGAAATCGTTAAGTATTTTAATGGTTTCAAGCTGGCAAAAGTTATGTGATCATAATAAATCCAACGACAATAAATTGAATAAAAAAGTAGTGGAAAAAAACAAAAACAAAAAACTTAAAAATTGTTGTCCGTTTCCAAAAAATATTATTCTATTATTTTTTTTTACTATTTTTATTTTAGTTTATTAAAAGAAAATAAAAGAAAAGAAGAACTAAAAAGGGCCAAAATAGTGCAGAAGGTAAGGACAGGTAAAATTGTAATTGTAGGTTACCGTTTCGAGTTGGGGGTGTTGCTTGTTGGATACGTTTGGGACCTCCAAAAGAGACAAGAAATTACGAAAACTTAATTGAAATATTAAAATATAAAGCTGTTTTGTATGTTTGTGGAAAGTCGCCATCCTCCTTTAGGCGCCCAATATTAGTAGTATTATTTTAGACACTGGTCGCCGGTCTCCGCTGCTCATCGGTTCTGTTGAGCTTTATGATCAAGCAGTAGTAGTCAAATCTTTGAATATTATTAATTACTCCACTCCTGAATACTATATTCTATTTAATACCTAAATTAATTGAACCTATTCTTTCTTGTTATTATCGTATAAGTTTTTGATTTTTTTTATTAGTTATATTATCGACTGTTATTACAATACGAAAGATAAAACTCATGATTTTACGTGATAATTAAATACGACGTGCATTAATTAATTAAACTACAACCTGTTTTAGTTAAATTTACTAAATTTGTAATCAACTTATTCTTCATTCTAGAACAAAAAAACGATCCAAATTTTTACCTAAATGTTTTTTATACTTTCATCTCTTATCTATAACAATTTTATATAGGATAATTGTTAATTTATTAGGTGTATTTTACTTCCTCCGTTTTTTAATAAGTGTCGTTTTGAAATAGTAAGAATCCGTAAAACAATTATCTTTGACATTGTTTCATTTTTACTCCTAATTTCTACTCAAATTACCACATCATCATCGAATTGAGTTCATGCATAATTTTTTTTTGTCATTTGTATAAAATATATTCCTCAGAAAAGATAAAATGACAAGTATTATGAACAGTAATAATCCGATGAAAACGGCATTTATTAAAAGATGGAGGGAGTACAATATTAACCGAGATCTTAACGACGGAACTGAACGGACCAATTTAACCAATAAAATCTGAAATTGTTGCAATAAAAACTTGAGAAGAACTGTCGAACCAACCGATTGAACTTAGTTGAATCAAACAATATTTTCAGTCCGCATTCGAAATATTTGTGCTAATTATGCACTCTCAAGAACTTGGTAGATGTTCTTTAAGATTGACAAAAGTTTCAAAAAAATGTTCAAATCAAAACAGCTGGGGATGAGAGCTGCTGCTGCTGCTGCTGCACATGGCGTAGAGAAGTCAAAGTAAGACTGCTTTGGAGCATTTTCTTATTTATTAATTAAAATGTTCTTTTGACTTTTGCCTCACCATCTTCAACTGCGTGACATTTGTCCTCATCTGCTCCATAAAAGTTAGTCAAACACACAAACAATAATCTTCTTCTTCTTCTATTATTTCTTTTTTCTGGACAGTGTCCGGAATTTCTGAAACCCAGAATTTGATATTACAACAATTTAAATTAAAAAATGCATAAAAAAACAAATTTACAAATAAAAGTAATAAATTGTTCGATTCGTTTTTTTAGCTGTTGACCAGAATCAATCTGTTTCGTTTTCTAGATAATATCTCATTTTTTTCGTGATTTTTGTCTCGAATAACCCTTTTGAAAAAGAAAGAAAAATAGTAGACCTCCGAAGGGACTGTTTAAAATTTGAAATACAAATATATTTTGTTATTTAGGATTTTTGTTTAAAATAGTAAGTATTGTATTTTAAAAAGTATAGGGTAGAAATAACCTTAATTTTTTTTTGTAATTAATTAACTGCTGAAGAGCAATTTATTCTTTAACTTTTACTAATAAGATGACTTGGTACGAACGAAACTATAATCTTATCTCAGATAACGTAGAGATTAAATTAATTAAATAAAGAAAAAGGTTGAAGGACATGGACCCTTTACTGTAGTGACGGTTTTATCACCGGAATCTATTGCCGCTGCCATCTTTTTGATACCACAAAATTGGGGAAAACCAAAGTGTTTTTGCCATTTTCATCACTAGATTTAGTTTCTCTGCATAATTTAAAACACAAGGTAAAGTTTCATCATCATGAAAAACGCACGCCTCATTGATCAATCTATTTCATATGTACATTCAAGAAAAACACCCAAGTTATTGTTTAGCTTATAAAGGAAAGTAAAAAAACAAGCCATCGTTATTTTACGAGCTAGTACTACCATAGTAATGGCAGTATATAAAGAAGAAAAAAAATACTTTAGGGGGCGAAATTAGAAGCAAAGTCAAATTAATTTTTTAAAGAGTCACGTGTTATTATATATAATTTTTTACTAAATAAAAGTATGATCAATTGAAAAAAAATCTAAAAAATTAAGAACTAAGGGGGGAAACAATAAACATAGAACTTTTAATGGATTATTGAAAAAAATTAAAATTTAACGTACCAAATTATTAATTTTGTAAAATTTTATCTCCGCCGCTAAAAAAGGTGTAACATTATCTAGAAGAAACAAAAATAAAAATTAAGAAATCACATGATATGCTAGAATTTTTAATTACTTTGGTTTTACAGCTAAGATATTGTGGGATTAATGGAGTGCCCTGCCCCCCACTTAGATGCAAAAATGAGAGATTGGAAAATGTTGCAAAATCTTGAAACAGTGACAAACCATCTTGTCAACATCTTTCTCCCCTATGCTTTGAGTATTTTTGGCCCGCCCAAAAAACCTTTTCAACCCATCAAGTACCTTAGCTCTCCTGCCGGCCGCAGCAGACCATTTTTTTTTACATTTATTATTTTATAGAAAATATCGTTAAAATATAAATTCACTGATCTTCTCGTTCTCTTTTTCTCCTCTTAAATTCCGTTTGAACGCGGATGTTAATCTTTTAGATTAGATAAAACTGAATTTGGCAATGCACTATGGTGGTGAAATTTAAAAGTTACCACTATGGGGAAAAATTGTGGTAAATAAATCAACAAGGAAGAAGAAGTGAAGTGTAAAATACAGAAAAGAAAGGAAATGATTCTTTTAGTTCACTCAAAATAGAAACTTACAGTATTCCAAAATTCTAAATTTGAAATCACACATTCATTCACCAAGATTAGAGTGCTGGTGTGACTGACGTGACCTCATGGATTCATATCTTCGATCTTGTTGTCTTGTGAGTTGGACCTTTCTAAACACTTGACAAAAAAATGGAAAAGATGAAAATAAAGATCATAGAGGCAAGAGGCCCAGAACTGTTGAGTCTGAATTTGTTAATGGGCTTAGTAGTTAGTATAGCCCAAGTCAATTTATCAAAAAGTCCAGGTAGCTGGGCCTGGCCCATACACCGACTCACGTGTTTAAATAAGTAAACTCGTTAGACCAATCATGTGAGCTTCTTCATGTTTAAAATTTATAAAGTAAGACTTGGCTCATGATATTATAAAACTATTATTAATAATAAGGTAATATCTTTTGAGTTGTTTGTAATTCTTTAAAAACTTGTTTCACTATCTAAAATTTTACCCTTTTTTTTGTATTTTGTTTTCTTATTTTCATTATTATTCTTTTTTTTACTTTCTATATTCTTTAAAATGTTTTCTTATTTTATTCTGATTTTTTTTGGAATATTTTCGATTTTAATTTAATTTTTATTACTTTAATTTTTGATTTTCTTATACGACCAAAAAAATTACTTTTGGAGAATCATTATTTTTGGAGTCCGATTATACTTGATCGAGATTAATCTAATATCTGGAAAAGCTAGAGAGGACACCAAAGGCAAAGGAATCGACAAATTATACACTACTCTCGACTTTTTATCTCAGTGTGTTTACTAGAATCGTTCAACTAATAAAATTATTTCACGATCACGAGTGAGTATGGTTACATATACACGAATACCTAAGGGTTCATCCACCACCTAAGTGCCTAAGTTGACAGTATTTTTAAAATTCATTTTTTTTCCACCTATTCATGCATCATCACCTCCAATCTACAACGTAACCACGTTCCTAATTGGCAGAGGCCACACAAAAAAACTGTGAAACATCATATCACAGATCGAGGTAGCTGGGCCTGGGTCTGGTCCTGGTCCTGGTCCATTACCAGCAAAGCCCAATGTGTTCTCCTGTTTTCCCCAAAATTTTAGGCGTTGCAAAGAAAAGGCAATAGTTGCAGGTAGGGATGTTGAACGGAAAGTTGGATAGATTTCTGATATTTTTAGGCATCACTTTCCATTCCACACTATATCAATTACAATTTCGTTCCATTCCGTTTCATATTTTTTAATTTGAAATCCGAAATTTCCAACTTTCAAAATTAATACAAATCAATTGTTAATTTTTGAATTTAATTTCATCACAATTTGAAATTCATACGGTAGCATTTATCATATTTCGTTCCATTTTAAATAAATATTAGAATCGGAAGTTTCAATTTCGAAAAGAAAAAGCGAAATATTTCCATTCCAATTGACAAAAAAAACATATATTCTAATTGAAAGTTTGGAAACGAAATTCGGTATGCAGCCGTAGTTGCAACGTGCAAAAGGTAGGATGAAAGAAGAGAAGAGGTGCAAAGATGAACCATCTTTATTTATTTATTAATGTAAAATGTTCTCTATGTTTTAATATAACCACTCGGCCATCAGTATTAGAAAGTCAAACTGTAGTTAGAATTAGTGAGATTCAACTTAATCTAATTAATTAAACCATAAGAGTCATTCTCTAGATTTGTTTTTATGTATAGACTTGGACTTTTCAAAAATAAAAAAACATGTGATAACAAGCCTATAAAAAATACTGGTTTCCAAACATAAGGAGCAAACAATCAATTTTTTACTTAAGGAGTAAGAGATTTGGAGCAACAAACCACGCAAACTAACCATTTATTATTTAAGGGATTGTATAAGCCAAGCCAATTGAGCGAATTCAAATATCTGAATGTCTCATTGGCGACTCACTCAACCAATATTAGTTGATACTTCATACTAATAATTTAGGTTGGAAGTGGGTTTTGAATGGGAAAAAAAATGAAGGCGAATACACTGTGTAAAATAGAAAATATATCAGTGAAAGGGTCGCTAGTCTCTGGTTGTAGATTATATGGTGATTATGTTAAGGTGTGCGAATCTAAAATAAAATATTTAAGAGAGAAAAAATTACTTAGCCATTGAATTGCAATTTCTAGCTATTATACCCATAAAAAAAAAAAAAAATTGAATACTTTCAACAACTCACAAATCCACTTCCATATATTGGGTCACAAATAATAAGTTATGAAAAGCTTTATCGTCCTTTAGGGTTCTGCCTGACTCAAATTTAAAATAGTCGGTATGCAGTGTGATAACTAAATTACCGGACGGTTTAAAAAAAAAAGGAAGCAGCTATCCACACAATTGGAAAATGAAAAATTAAGCTCTTGTAATTAATTGAATCTAGACAATCAAAATGAGCCCATATGTGGAATTAATAGGTATAAAAGCAAACTCCTCCTCTAGGGCTACATATAATTAATTAAACAACATGATCATGAAGAAATAATTAAGAAAAAAAAAAGAATGGAAACAAAAGAATATATGATCAAATCGATCGACGGATAATTTACAAACAATTAAGGTATATATGTTTTTGATCAGTCGTCAAGATGATGATGATCTTGATGATCATCAGAAGAAGCATGAGTAGTACTTAATACCTTGACCATTGTCTGCATGAGTTTCACTCTTGTCTGTAAAGACAAGATGTAATCAGCTGTTTCTCTGAAAAGCCCATCCAATCCCATACATCCGTTACTATTTGGGATTAGCTTCTTCAAGGTTTTAACTCTTCTTTGGATTCCATATTCCTCCTCCTCATCATCATCATCATTGATCAGTACCGCTACCCTTGATCTCCTCATCACAGCCCTTCTTCTAATTGATCTCTTGCTCCTCCTCATCACAACTCCATTTCTTCTTGATCTCCTCTTGCTCAAGAAAACCCCCTCTCTTAACTTGCACAATTCATCTCCTTTGATAATTACCTTTTTGTCACTCTTCACTCCTCCCATTTTTTTTTCCAACAAGTTTTGATCTTTTCAATTTTTGAAACTCTCTTTCTTTCTCTCTCTCTCTCTCACACACCAAGTTAGTTTCCAAATGGTTGTCAAAACAAGACCAACTTGGTTACTTTATATATACAACCATATAAGTGTATTTAGGCATGAGTTTGATTACCCACGTGAAATATATTAGTGTTTAGGTCTGAACAAGATGGATCCCTCAGTTTACTACGTTATAATTAATTATATTCGTACTGGTTGACTGATCTACGAGTAAGGTATTTTTATTAAGTAATTTGTCCATACACGAGGATCAAACAACCAATGATTTGATTTTTGATTAAAGAGTGAGAGTATCAAACTATTTTCACTCGGTGTGTGAGATATAATTAGTATAATTATCTTATAAAGTAAATTAAAAAAATGTCGCGGGGACAAGACCTCACAATTTCATGGAAGGAGAGGAGAGACTCCAAAAGGGATGGGGTTGGATGAATGAGGAGAAGCCAAGTGTACATCTAATTAGCTAATTAGGAAGTGTCTGTGTGTGTGTGTGTGTTGCTCGTTGTTGTTGTGCTTTGGGCATGTTCTCCAGCTCAATGCACATGCAACCACATGATTCTTTCTCCACAACCCATCTCGGCATCTCCTCTCCTAAAACCGCCACCATCTTCCATCGCACGTACCCAATCCATCTCATCAAAACACCCTGGATTATTCCTCCACTTTCCAAATTCAATGCATAAATATTAATTAATTATTATTAAAACTTAAAATTTGGATTGGGCGGGGAGGAGGGTCCTTAATTTCCTCATCATTCCAGCTCAAAAAAACATGGAATTTAACAAAATTCCACATTAATTATTATATATATAATATCTCTATACTAGAATTTAACAAAATGCACCCATGTTTCTAAATGGGAAACCCCAGTACTAATATCTACTAATATCTATAGTATTTAAGAAATTGGAAGCTGCGCGACTTTGTGTACTTTTCTTTGTTAATCTTCTCGTTAATAATTGGATTAATTAGCAAAGTGTGGATCGACAATTTAGATTTATATGTTGGGATAAGGTAGATTTTCTTCTGACATTCATGAACCCCATTTTCCGTATACTTAAGGTTTAATTGGGCGAATAATGTTCTGACATGTCTGTTTCGAAGTCCACCATAGCCCAAACTCGACTGGGACAAATCTTAGAGACAAAGATGCATGCATCTTCTTCAGCACCCCATTTTATTTTACTCTAGGAATTAAGACATTCCAAGTTTAAGAAGATCATAGAATATCTTCGGCACCCTTTCTTAGTTTCTCCTCGGATCAGTTATATTTTTTTCTTTTTTAAGGTTCCAATTAAGTGGCAAACCACTTCAATTAGGCTCCTAATTTGGTAATTATATACTTCGTAAGTTTGATTCCATGCAAGTTTTTTTTTTATCTACTCGAGTATCCTTCTTGCTTTTCTAGTAAAAGACTAATCTCGTTCTGAGTCAGATTCTAAAAGGATTTTTGTAGTTTGTCCATTTCTCAAACTCCAAAAATGAAATTATTTAGGTTAACCTTTACCACTCACAACAATGTATTGGTGGTTTTGTATAAATTATAGATGGAACCAACCTTAATTGACAAAAATAAATAAATATTATAACATCTCATGAAAAATTGTTCATTCTCAACTTTATATTTAATTATTCGCTAGAATTTCTATCTAATGTGAGATTCAATCCTCAATTTTTCGCGTGCAACACTGTAAGGTTGACGTATAGCGTGAGTTCCAGGATTAGGTTGAGGTTGACGACGTGCTATCCTTTTGTCATTTTGACCAACCCATTGTGGTTTTTCCCTAGCTAATTGTGTAGAGAAACGTGATTAACTTCTAAATCACACATCTGGCATGTAATCAAAGATTAATTATCAATCTTAATTAAGAACATGGATGCACATGCAGTTGTTGTGTGGTATTTAAATTTATAAATCGTATGGTGCACATAACACAAGCCTTTAAAGCCTGCCTAAATTAATTAGAGTAGCTATAATCTTATGGTTACAATCATGTAGGTGGTGTTGATAAGTATAGACCAGAAGAGTATTTATGTCCCGTTATTATTCAATCCCCCGTTCCATCATTAGTGGGTTTTCACTATTATTTTTAATTTAGTTAAAAATAATAATTAGAATTAAATTGGGTGCATACTCTTGCTAGCTAGTCCTATTCCTACAAATGTCATGAACAGGTAAGCAGCTGTGTTACGTAAGATGTTGGCTTCCTGTCATCCATTTGTTGGTACACAATCACTTTCTTCATATCGCTGGATTTAAATGTTTATAATGCAAAACAAACAAACCCCATGACGGCTAGAGCACATGGATTAATCCGTAGCCTCTTATAGTCTCCATTATTGCTTGATTTTTTCATTTTTCAATATGTACATGCCATGTCTCTGAGTACTATATAAACTCACTCTTTACTCAATTATAAAATGAGTAGAGCTAGGTTCACCGACAAATATGAGTTTATAAAGTTTACATCTTTTCATTCATATCATACTTTCATTCTGTTTTTATAGGCATGAATGAGATTCAGACCTATGTATCACCAGCAGATAATCAATGAGCTAAGTGTTCATTGACAAATCACTTTGATTGAATTTGATATTAGTTACGTATAACAGAAGATAATCTTCCTTTCACGTTGCGTTGTTAGCTTGATCGAATGCTAATTAATGATTTAATATTCTAATATTTTTGAAGTACATGCTAATGCTAAATGTCTCACTCACGTCCACTTTTAATTCAATTATCAAATAATTAGGTTCACGAGTTTATAAAGTTTAAGTCTTTTCATTTACATCACCTAAATTGAATAATTAGGTATAACAGAAGATAACCTTCCTTTCATGTTAGGTTGTTAGCTCGATCGGTTGCTAAATATTAGTGATTAATCTAATTTTGCTTTTGAACAATTTTTCTCCATCTAATTAACATGAACATGAAACCCTAGCTAGATTGAGTAGCTTTCAAGATTAGCACATGGATAAGTATTTGGACCACTAAGACCACGTGCAACGGAATGATGATGAAAGGGAGAAGAACTGAAAGAAGCCCTAATCAGTATATGTGGGCCTAATTGGGCCGATGAGTTGTTCACATCCTCATTTGTGGTTTTGCTTAAAATTGGTATCAAAAGGGTGCCACGTTTCACCATGTGCATCTAAATTCCAAAAGCCTGTGTTATCCATTCCCTTGCTACCATTTATTTCTATTATTAAATTTGGAAAGAAAAAAACCTATGTTAACAAATAATTCGTGCAATTTTTTAGTTAATTTGGTGTTTTCTTGTTGGGCCCTTGCCATATACATGGGTGGCCCATTCAAAAGTGAGTTTTCATGTCTACAATGACCTGGTCACATGCACTGATGCACATAGTTAATTAATTAATTATTCTTTGTTATCATTTATCTAACAACTTAAAAAAGAAAAATAATAAATAAATACTTGTTGGGCCAGAAACAAGAGTGAAAGTCCAATAAACATTTGTGGGCTACCTAGGTTGGTAAGTAAGGCCCAAAATAAAGCTGGGCTCATGAAGAGGCTGTGGTACTTCGATTCTCACCCCTTTTTTGCATCACATGACGGCCGCACGAGTGAAATTAGGGCACAGTCACAACAGAATATTCCTCTCTCTTGGATAGATAAATAAAATCCAATCGGTTTTTATCTTTCTATTTCCATCTCCAATCTCCGTCTTCTTCCCTCACCAACCACCGTTACAGAAAACGGGGGATACAAGAAGAAGAGGCATATTTCAGGTTTGTGCGTGAATCTAATGCAACCATTCAAGGAATTCGCAGAAATCTGAAATCCTTGTCGTCTCTGGATTCTGGATTCTGTTAGATTCACGCACAAACTCGTAATCTGTCTTTTCAATTTCAATCACTTCATGGATTGATAGTGTCAGCCTCTTTTCTGTATGGAAATATATTATTTTATTTCCTAAATTTCTTTGATAAATGTAATTTATATTTGGATATTTTGTTGCAGTATTTCTTCTGGGCACTACTGACGTGTATATATATGCAATTGCTCCGCTCATCTTTCTGCAATTTTTGATACCGTAAGTAATTTACATGTTAGATTTGTCTTCTGTGTAATGTTTGTGGTTTCATTTCTGCACTGTAATTAGGTGAATTGTTACTTTTTTTAGGCGTAGCTTAAACGTTTTGGTTAATATTGCAACGGCATGTCGTTTAGCAGCATGGCCGTGACTGTACATCGCATTATGTGAGAGACACTGTGTTGAATACTACTGGTTATTATTGATGATGATGATGATGCAGAGCAGAGGCTGTGATGGGCAGACTTTACCAGTCTGCTGTCGCTGTCTGTACTTCTTATGTTGGATAAATTTTGCTGTAACATGATTTGCCATTTCAAAGGATTTTTTTTTTCCATTTTGATTTTGGACTTAACTTGAGAATTCTAATCCACCCATTTTGAGTTTTAATCTGAATACTACGGTAATTTTTATTAGATACAATGCTCACCTAAAACATCATTGGCCCGTAACATAAGGTACGGATGCTTCAGCGTATTAAGTTCGAGTTTCATAACTCACATTCGTACCTGTTAGTGAATTATCTACACAAATAGTAAGCTTCTGCGATACGAAAAATGCAAAGTTATGAAATAACCCAGATATGCTGCCGTATAGTTTTTAATAATTTGAATCATACATAGAAATGTTTGAGAGAAAAAAAGGAGAACTACTTTTCCAAATTGTTTGTGAAAAAAGAAGCAAAAAAATATACCAGGCTCTTGAGTTTGTTCATGTAATTGGACGACGGCAATTTCTCTCCCTCTGAAAAACTCTTCAATTCTTCTTCGCTATAATGATGCTGACAATAAACTCCATTCTCTTCAAATGCTTTCACAAGTCTGAAAAACAATCGTCTCATCTCGTTACATGAAGCTATAACAATACAATTGGGTGGGTCATGAGTTCGATTCATGTTAAGAGTCTGTCTTGTAATTAATTAATTATATACTGAATATTTAGGAAAGTTTAATTTTCAAGTTTTGAAATTATAATATTCCCTTTATTTTAAGAACCCCATCGGAATTCTAGCTAATTGAAGTTGGAAATTGGATTAATGCAAACTTCTAGATATTTTGGGCTTTTTTGAAATCTAATTGAAATGTTGGTATAGATTTTATTTGATAAAAGGCTTTTTAAACTTAAATATTATCGATTCTAGCATTAGATTAAGATTCACATAAGAATATCGATATCTAATTTTTCTTTTCCAAAAAAAATATTAATTAAAAAAAAATAGGCATTCATAAATGAATGTATCTTTATCCTCTCTAAAATTCTATATTTTGTACATTATTAATAGAGGAAAAAAAGTTAAATTAGCCTTTTCTATATTATCATATGATCGGATTGAGTAGGTAATCTTGATTTCTTTGCTTCTTTTAGTTTTGGGCCTGGCGCTACTGGGCTAATTCCCAATATTGGGTTTTCTTGTATTTTTAGTGTATTTCAAGAAAGAAAGTCCCATGTCGGTCCAATTACACTCATATTTTTAAATAAGAGACCTCTTATTAAAGAATTTTGTTGTCAGTTCGTGTCACTGCAAGTCTTAACGTATTGTTATGTATAGTAGTTAATAATAAAATAATAATTTGTAGTCGGTGGCCTGACATGGCCTCTTTTTTCTTCAATTGGGCCGACCATAAGAAATCCATCTACGCGTCTTGATGATTGGGAACTCCAACTGAAACATTTTTGTAATTATCCTTCCGGGTTTCCTCCATATGCAGATATACTCATGTTTATTGCTTGCCCAAGATAATATGAGTTCGTTTTGTACCCATTTTGTAAGGCATTAAAGTCTCTCCCATGCGAAAATAATACCAACTAAATTAGAGTTGGAAACAAATTACAAATTACAAATTGAAATATGTCTACCGTGAGTTAAATTCAGCACCCCGTAATAATACCATTAGGCATTTACAAGAATGTTGACTTCCTTATGATTGTAGTAACTACTAGTAGTAAGTAGTAACAGTTGTATAGTTAGTTCAGTTAATTGGTCTGCGGCCCGTCGTCAGACACGCCTTACTTTTTTCCATGCTTACCCACCCCTGTCCCTTATTGGACAGTCCAAAAAGGTTCGGATTAAAAAATATATATCCTAAAAAAACAATAAAACCTGTGCAACTTTAAACTAATCCAAAACAAAAGGTACTTCAAATCTTTCATTTTGCCACTCAACTGTTACAACTAACAGGTCCTATGATAGTTTGTCGGGTCGTTAGTCGTTAGTCGTTCTTGGGTTTGCCTCATCTCTTTTTAGCCGACATTACATCAAAGTTGGTTTATTCGAATAGGTAACCTTTTCATTATCCATGTTACTGCCCAGGTGTTAAGAAAACAAATAATTTTGGATCTTTCCTTTTGATTATATTGCTGATAGGTTTGCTGGTGGTGGATTGGATATGATTTGTTTTCTTCCTTTTGTCTTATGTAGCATTTTTTATAGGATGGATGATTACAGTACGAAGCTTCTCGATCTACTATCTCAATCAAATTGATGTAGTTCAGAATTTAATTAAAGACAAATCGACTTAAAGTATATTATTGTATCTTAAGAAATGATTTCTAGGTAAACAAAACTCTATATATAAATTCGATCAAATCTTTCGCTTAAATTACTTTTTTTTATATGAAGTTGGGATATGCTTACGATATGCAATTGCTTAAGGCTATTATCTAGTTAAACCACAATCAACGTTAATCAATTGGATGTGTATATTTACTATTTACAAACGCGAGCATGATAGAACACAAAGCCAGAAGCAAAAATTCTATAAATAAAATATTCATAAGTCGGACCTGTTTTTGTTTCAAAGAGGAGAAGATTAATGTCATAAATCAAAGGAAGGAGCCAGACGCTCCATCTTATAATGTCTATATGCCTTTCTTTTCTTTGTAATTAGTCACGTAAGTTCTCCAAGTTAGAAGGAGCTAGAACATCAACAGATTCACGTCATACGAATCATATGCCATACGCAATGTACCATAACCATTCTAATAATCTTTTAATATATTTCCCCTTTTGGTTTTTAAATTTTTAATTCTTGCTAATCTTTCATTTTTCTTTTCCACTCGATCTAACTTATTGACTGATTAATTTGGAATCAAGTTTTATAGGTCTCTCTCGGGGTGGATTCTTCCCAATATTTTTTAAAACAAGTGCGTTTTTAAGAATCAAACTTGAGACCATGGTTAAACTAGGCTTAAAAGAATTTTCTTGACAACTCATTTGTTTCCGCTCGTGTAATATTCCCTATGTTTTTTATAAATAACGCTGGACCAAAAACTCGATATTTTAGGACATTCCACTCCTCTGTTTCAGTATTCATTTCTCTCAACTCAACCCATCATTTTCCTGACATATGACAAACGAAAATGGGCCGCACCACACTTAAGCCACACTCAACCCTCTTATTTCCATCATTTCGAGCGTTGGCCTAGTTGTTGTCTCATAAGTAATCTTAGGAACAATAAAGTAAAAACCACAAATTTCGATAGAAAAATGTCAGTTAATTAAGTCTAAAGAAATTGACCCAAAATGTCTATTTAAAAAAGAAAAAAATATCAGTTAATTAGGTCCAGGAAAATTGACCCAAAACGTCTATTTTTTTTACAAAAAAGGACTAATATTTATAACTTAATAGCAATTGCTTTAAACTTTTCTTTAGCCTTTTAGCCTGATTTGTTATGATTTGTGATGAATGAAGCTTCTAGTCATGTCTCTGCTTGACTTGATTTGTTCAGAATCTTAGGGAATTTTCCTGGTTTAATCTGCTAGTGGCACGGCTTTTATATTTTCAAGATCAGCTGTAAAGTGATACTTGCCGGTATGATTGTACTCGTAGAAATTATTATCTCAATATTTTTCTACATGTGCTAATAAATCATAAGTATCCTTAAATCTGCGTAAACTACGATTGATTTTGTTCATAAACTACTATTGATTTTGTTCATATTAGATCATCCTAAGAAATGGAAAAAAGAAGTTCAGCAGTCTGTTACATTAGAGAAAATAATGGCAGTATATATAATATAATTGAAAAAAAAGAAGTTTAGCGGGATGTGACACAATGATCTAGTAACAAAATTATATGTATTTTCGAGAAATCACAAGATACAGGAATACGATATTATGTCAAAATAGACCAAATAACGTAAATCAATTCATATGTATACATGATATTTAAAAGGTGAAAGAAATGATGTGATTAGGGGGGGTGGGGATAGTCTCAGTCAAATACACAAAAACATGGCAACATGCTTCCAAAGGAATTTAAGGAAAAATGACATTAGAAAAAGACACATCTAATTAATAGAGCAATGACAGTTTCTTTTGTAACACAAAATCCTTAATTACCGAACAGTAAACTTAAATAGTTTTTATTTGAAATATTTATTCGGTTATTATACTTTTATGTAAATGAAAAAAAAACCCAGTGCGAACATGATTAAGTATAATCCGATGAGCTCCTAAACAAAAGACAACCCAATTCTTAAAACAAAATGACCAAATCAGACACCCCACCAGCTTCTTCATTCCAAGCAAGATCCAACATGAATTCTCCACTACCAGTCCAAGCAAAGCCCACTTCAGCTCCATCCAAGAAACATGTTCTTGGAGACTCACTAGAATAAGCCAAGAAATTCCCTCCTCCTTTAACTGCAATCTTGACACTAATCTCAGTTTCAGACACTAAATACTCCAAATCTTGAACTGTTCCTCCACTGTTGAACATGTTGGTGAGTCCAATTGGTGCGAATTTAATGTTGTTGGGTCCTAATTTCTTGATGGGAACAAAACTGAATAGCTCAAATGTAGATGGTTGGATGGTGATTTGGATTGCATCAGATTCTGGTGTAGCCGACATAAGTTTCTCAGCTTGGTTGAGATAAACAATGTATTCTTCAGCTTGACCCATTTCAAAAGTTTCAATCTTTTGGTCCCATTCGATGTCGGACGGATGAACAGAGCCACACATGGGTTTGTAGCATTCTGGGTGCCCCTTGATCCTCCTCTCCTTTGGGTCCCATCCAGCTCCTTGGCAGTTGAAAGCTCCAATCACGCCTCCAATCTAATATTAAAAAAAGTAAGAAAGGATAAACCCAAATTAGGAAACTGACAAAGTCAGACACTCAATCTCAATACTCTCTAAGACAAAAAAAATAAAATCTCAATACCCTAGTCCCTACGTTAGAATAATGACAAAATGTTGGAGAATGGGCCCGAGAAATAGAGCTGCTAAATCCTAAATATGTGTCTTTTTAGTCAAAACCAATATGGATAAAACATATTAACAATTCTAGATTATACCAAACAATATATAAGGTGTAACGTAAAAATTCAAGTACGAGTTCTACTTCCGTACCTTGTTGAAGTTCCATATCTTGAGGATTGTTTTGCTGTCAAAGAGAGGGTTCTTGAAGAGGCAGTCTCTCGTTGGGAGAGCAAAGTGTTGGCATTTGGGTATGGTGGCATCAGGATAAACAAGCTTTTTGAGGAGTTCAAAATCGTGGCCACCTAAGGAGTCACTTACATAGACGGGTCCACCGCAGATGGCCCTTGATCCAGCATGGAATTTCGCACAAATATGATCCGATTGGAACATGTCCCAATCGGGTTGGATAATTTGACCCATCCACATGCTGTTATAGGCACAGTGGATCATATGAACTCCTTGTAGCCAGTAAACTCCCATCGGATCCCCATTCGGATCCTGAAACCAGAAATCATCACCTGTATTTCATTAAAAAAAAAATTGGGTTAAAAGATTGCAACTTTACGATCCGACAATGCTAAAAAAAGATGGATAACAACTTTCGAGCAGTAAAAGATGTGAATATAGACTATTCTTACCTACTCTTCCCATGGGTATCTGTTTTGTTCCAAGGAAGAAGAAATCATTGCATTGCTGCATACTAGCAATGATTCCACTCCCTTTGAAGTTCTTGGAGATGGAATCAGTGAGACCCTTGTAATAAGCCTTTCCAAGTTCAACACGGCCTCCGTGTTCTTCAGATACATATTCAAGTGTCTGCAATCCAAAATTAATCATATGACGCAGTAAATATAGAAATAACTGTGCTTAACACAAAAAAAGAAGAAAGAAAGATGGGTGATTGTTGGAAATTGCTTACATGGATGACATCAACTTTGACTCCTGTAATACCAGCATCAGCAAGGTGAGAGTGCATAGAGTCATAGAAATCTCCAGCTTGATCAGGGTGGACAAGACCGATACTGCCTTCGATAATCTTAACAACGGCAAGATCATCCATTGTCCCATCAAGCCCAGGAGATAGCTTGCAAGGAGTGATCTTGGCATTGAGATGAGTTGCTCCTGGTCTAACACCACCCCAAGCACCACAAAGAGCATGCCACACATAAATATCATCCAATCCCTTGAACTTTGTCCTTAAATCTCTTGTAAATGCCTTCATCCCATAATCTGCACTGTCACAACCACAATTTCCACACCTTTCTTTGGAAACACTGCTACTACTACTTTCTTCTCCACCAAACAAGGATTGCAATTCTTGTTTCAACTTTGCGATCTCAGAATCGAAAGCAGACAGATCAGTGGCACCAGATTGGACCGCCTTGGCTCGAGCCTTCCCAGCATGTTCTAGCTCAATCGCCTTATTGATTAGCAACTTGGGTTTCTTTGTGTCAAAGGGAGGAAGGTTAGGACCTAAAAAGGATCCACCTCTGTAGTTTCTGAACTTTTCGCATTCATCGAGCCGATGAAGCCTAGCAGTCATCTGAGTACCACCAAGAACAAGATTCTTAGTATCCTCTTTTGGGTTTTCAGTATCATCATTGTTGATGCTTTGCCATCCATCATCAATGATGATAAACCTTGGAGAAACACCACCATCAGCAAACTCTTTCACTCCTTGCCACACACCAGCTGGCTCTACAGTCAGGTAAAACGCATCCCATGTACACCAACCAAACTTGTCTGCAAGAGAAGGCACATTCTTCTCCTCAACAAGCCTGAAAGTGTTGAGATGGACCCTTAGAGCAGAAAATGCCTCTTTCATGATGTTGTAAGGATTGGTAGAGACATGAACATAAGCAATTGCATCAAAGGAAGAAGCTTTCACTTGCGTAGAACCACTTTCAGCACAAATCATGAGGTGGCCTTCTGTCCCAGGATGGAATGCTGACCTAAAACTCCCATCAATGGAAGGTATGATCAAGACATAAGACTTGATTTCAGGCACATTCAACAGAACCCATTGGGTTTCCATCTGCAAATCGGACCCGGAACTGCCAACCCATTGGGTAGACCACCATGTTTTGAACCTAAAGATTGACAGGAATTCCCTGTCAGTGAATTTTCCGAGGGAATTCATGAATCGATCAGCTGGAGATTCTTTATGGAATCCAAAGAACCCACCTTTATGTGACAGGGCTTTCACACGGTTGAGGAGGGGAAGTGGGGCATCAGATGATTTGCAAATTGAAGAAAAGGGAGCAAAAGTGACATTGTTTGGAACATCAGACAGCAATGAAATTCCACCGACAGTGAACTTTCCATCAGACAGATCAAAGGTTTGGTCTGAATTCTTCAACAGGGTGATGTTGGGGAGTGGAGAAACAGGGCTGTTTGGAGGAGCCATGGCAGAGGAAAACAGAGCAATAACGGCTAGAGAAGAAAAAAAGGTGTCTTGGATTACAAAGCAGAGGAGGGGGATTAGGGGTTTCTATAGTGTGAAAGAAGTGTAAATTATGGAAATTAAGAGGATTAATGAGAATTAATTGGAGATTTATTAGTTTGTGGAGGGAGAAAAGGTAAGTAGTATGACAAAGATGATTTTTTTTTCTTCTATATCCGAGTGTATCTTTGAACAGAAATGGAATGTGGGATCTTTGCAAATATAGAAGGTCGAGAGAATCGACAGGGTTTTTACTTTCTTGATCTTTCTGGACGGAATGAAGAAACAAAGAAAAATAAAGAAACCGAATCCGAATTAGTCAGTCAATTAGTTAAATTATCGGGAAAGAAAAAGAGAAAAATTTGAAGAGTTTTAAAAAGATTTTCAGGGTCTAAAGAGGAACTGGTGCAGAGAAAATATGTAAAGATTGAACTAGAATTGCTTGGATGGAATCAAGTGCAAACATTATGAAGGTATATATAGAGGGAGGAAGTTGGAAGCTGGAAGCTGTGCCAGGTGTAAGCGGTGCCGGTGAAAGTAGAAAAAAAAAAGAGATAAAAAAGGGTTGATCATGTTTTTTTTGTAGTACGTTTTTGTCACTAAATTTTCTAAAGTTTACTATACATTCCCCCTTTGTTCTATTTTTCATTTTTTCTTCAAAGTTCTCCTACCTTCTTTTAGCTAAATAACTAACGGAACTCGGTAGTTTGGTTGCGTACGTGGCATTGTGGTGTTATTTGTGACCCAGGCTAATTCTCACCTTGTATCCTCTAGACTCTAGTCTACTAAGTCTAGAGTGAGGTAAATAGTATACTTTCTAAATTTTATGTTTCGAGGACGGATATAATTTAGTTTGTGGGTGACTTCTATTTTTTTTCATTTTTCTATATAAAGGTCGGAGCTATGACCTCAAGGCAAAAAGCTAAAGACTATTTTTTTAGCCATCAAAATCAAGGTTGTTTATTTTATTTATTTTTTTGAAAAGTAAAAACGTATTTGATTAAATAGAATCAGTCTGAATAAAATGCACGATCGTATTGGGATATTTTCTAACTCATACATTTCTATAATCGAAAATTAACGCAAATTGACCTAACTTATGTGCTGAAACATTAAGTGACCTCTTGACATAGCATAACGAACAACTTGTAAATAAAGTTTTTATTTACACAAGAATTTGTAAATATTGTATATCGTCTCACCTTCACTATTAAAATAATAATAAAAAGTAAAAAAACATATTATTAAGATTTTATTTGTAGAAAGGAGAAGGGAAAATTGCGTTGATCTGTATAAATTTGGGATGAAGGATATAGTTTACGATGAAAAATAAAAATAAAAATTATTTTTTTAGTAAATATTTTTGATACTTCTGTTAAATTGCCTTTTAAGAAAAGAAGCCAAAACGAATACTATTTTGCATCAGTTCAGTTTTGGTTCTTGGGATTTTTTGCCTTATTATATGATTGTAAAGAATCTTCTAAACATTTGGAAACATTTTGGCGAATGTACACATCACCTTCTTTGATTTCATTAGTGCCCAACTCTTCTTCTTTTTCCCGTGTCATTCTGAAAAAAGGAAGAAGGTATATTCATTCCACCTTCTGGTCCCTTGTCCGTTTCTGGGTTCCTTACAGGTCTTAAAGAACTCATCATCGATTCTTACGTATACAAGTTATCCACAACTCCGAATATTCTTCCGATGGGTAGGTGGCGTAATCCTGCGCGATCCGATCACCATTTTCGCATTTTCGCATCTTCGATCGAAACGTACTAGCTAGCTAGCTAGCTATCTGGGTTTCTGATTCTAGTTCGTTAAAGCTGATCATTATAGCTCCATCTTCTGTACGTTTGGGAAGCGACGATGTTTCAAACATTCTTCTACTTAAAGCAAAACCACTTACAATAAAAGTATCATTTATTCGGGTGACGAATCAAAGTCCTCGTAAGAAAGATAAGAAGAATAAAAAATAAGTATAAAAATAGTTAATCTTCTAATGAAATAAGATATTTTAGAAAAATTGTGATGATTAGATTAAAAATGAACAATATTATTCTATATAGAGAGATTTACGAGTTTTTATTAATTAATGATCATAATTCATACATATAATAACGTTGGGAAAAAAAAATTGGGTTGGTGTTTCTATAATAAAATAATGCTTATATTTTTTGTATTTTTGTACAATAATATGCAATTAAATTTTTTCAGTGTGACTTATGAAATGAGTCCATACTTAACAAGTCTCTGGTTGAAGCGCTAAATATGCAGTTGCATTAAAATTTATGAGAAAAAATTTTACCGTACTTCGGGATCCTTTTTGGCTCAAATTAGAAATAATTGATACCTGATGTGTTGATCGGATTACCTGATAATCTCAACAAAAAGAGTTAAATAAGTCCACACTTTCATTCTTTTAATTAAAAAAATGATTTTATCTAATTATTTATCGCGTCAATCTAGTGTGGAAAAAAAAGAAAAAAGCTTTTGATGTGATCATGGGCCTATACTCGGCCCAAGTTGGGACAAGATGAATGGATGACTCCTAAGCCCAAATCCAATTTCAGACACTCCATTTCTTACTTTTAAAGACCATAGGCCAAAAGGCCCGAAACACATGTATTTGGCGTTTAATTGATTAGTATATGTCGTTTTCATGATGGATTCGATTTTTAATATTGTAATGATAATAATTATTTAATAAAAGAAAGACCTTAGCCAAAAAGGCTAACAGATTTCTACCTAATTATGAGTCAGCATTGATGTTTGCAAACAAGAATTAGGTGCTTAGTTTGATGTGGTCAGTAACTGCTATGTATCAATTCCAATTTTATTTATTTCATTTTATATTTTCAAGCAAAATATCACACCTCTAAATTCTAATCTAACTTTATATATGTGCTCCTAATTGTAAATCATAAGGACCAAAAGTGGAAGAAAATAAAAGGAAAAAAAATTAGACTATATATAAAAATAACTAGT
>NBIL01140425.1:0-16930 GCA_002752925.1 Viola pubescens var. scabriuscula
TTTCGTAAATTTATAACATTTTTTATTTATATTTTGTAAATTTATAAATTATGTTAAAGATTCGAAGTTTTGTTTCATCTTATTTGAAAAAAAAAGAAAAAAAAATCTAAATCTAATGTATTTCCAATTGATTTAAAAATGTTTTTCCCCCTAAAATGCCGTTACATTCTAATGTGAAAATGTTCTACTTTCATAATTTTTTTTTTTTATTGTTTTTAAAACGGTCCGATAATGTATGTATATTTATATATTTTAGGAGGCAATTCTAATTGGTCGATATAAATATACTACTCCTACTACAGTACTACTACTAGTATTTTTTTTTTTAATAATAAAAAAAAGAAAAAAAAAGTCCAGTACTTGCACGAAAAAAAAGGAAAATACAATGTTTGTAGTGTTTTTTGGCTTTTTGTTCCATACTCGAACAAGAAGTCCCATTTCTGTCTCTCTTCTCCTATCCTGTCTCCATTCATCTACTTTTAATCAACACTATCACTTCTCTTCTCTATATATATAAAAGAAATATACTACTCATCTCCTTCTATCTTTTTTTCCCTTTTCTTTTCTAATAATTAATTTAATAAAAATACTCATATTCGCATTTTCATTTTCCACTTACTATACACAACAAAAACAGATTTGGGTCTTTTGTGAAACTTCTTGTCCTTTCTCTCCTAATATTTGATCTCAAAAATCCTCAAACAGCTCCTTCTCATTCTATTTGTCCCTCTGTTAATCATCAACCACCGTTAGCATTACTTTGTGACCGAAAGATTTAATCTTTGGTTGGATTCTTGATCTTCACGTGGATCAAGTAACAGTCCAAAAAATGCAAGCTCGGGATTTTGACCTGGAGTGAATGAGTAAAGGGGAGGGAAGAGGTATGGGATTAGAATCTGCAGGTGGGTTCACTCCGTTTTCGTCAATTATTGAAGCCCAGTTGCAGAAAACTCTAATTGGGTGATCGAAGAAGCAGTAAAGCTCGTTGATTTTTCTTTTCTTGTTTATGTGAGTGAGAGCAATGGAAGAATTTGTGGTAGGTTTTTGATCGTTCCTGGTGTTTTGTGTTGGGGGGATTGTCGATGGGTGATGACTTGAGCCCAAATGAAGGGCAGGGATTGGAGGAGGGGTCGTCTGGGGCGTGGCGACCCCGGCAGCTTGCATTTGGAGTCTATGCGGCAGAGGATGAAGCTCTATCCAAGAAGCAGACTTTGCGTGTTGTTGTTAGAAGACCGGTAAGTGTTCTTGTTTCGAGTAGTTTTTGGTGTTTTTCTGCTTATTGGATTGGTATTGTGTAGTGAACATGAGCTTGCATGCTGTACTATGAGCATTTCTTGGCTGGTTTATATTGAGCGTAGAAGGGAAATGTTCTGAGCATCAAAGAGCATAATCAGTTATGTTCCTCAAATGAGTTGAAACTGAAATTTTTGTGAACGAAAAAGTAAGATAGCTGCTTCATTTTTATTCTATTGCAGAGAAAGAAAGAAATGCTGAACCTTTTTATGTTGAATGGGTGCTGAGTGCTGAAGTAATCGCAGCTGTTTTTATTTTTGCATCCATTTGCTTCATGTCTAAAACATTATTCTGCTTGTACATTGTCCAAGCCGATGCTAACAAAGAGGTGGAAGTACATTTGTAATGTGTGACAAAAGTAGGGAAATTAATGGATGGAAACATTTTCAATCACTTTTCTTGCTTGGCATGCTTGTAGTTGTCAAGGCATCTCCTTTTTCATCTGAAAAGGAACCAATCATACGGAGTACAAACTAACAAAGTTCTCACCACCACATCTGAAGCAATTTCCTAATGATATGTGAAAGCTGCTTGCAAGGGGTGTCTAAGCTCTAAAAAGTTGAAAAATGAAAGAACATATTCAGACTTGAACTTTTTAGGCTTGCTTGATCGAAGCATCTTTTAAGTGTTGTAGGGAGAGTGCATGACATAGGTGCATTTTGTTACAATTTATTGATTAATCATGGGAGGACTGCTATATGACCCTCCTAAGGGAGAGAGACAAAATCCATTCCCCTCAACCCATGAACGCATTCAAAGTGAATTTTCTAGTGTTAGAACTTAACTCATTTACAGTAGTATACTTCATCACTGTCTTATCTGCCCCGTGGCTGCCTTCCCATTAAAATCTATGATCACATTAAGTCTGTTTCAGGAAGTGTAGTGAAATTTAAAGGATGATGTAGTATAGATTTGTATTGCAGTCAGTACGGGTGGGTGAGCACCTCCCTGCTCCACTTTTCCACATCGTCAGCCACCACTAAGGATTACTCCATGAACCTTTCTTGTAAAGCTCCTCACTCCATTAGACTCCCTCATCCTGTGAATCATCACTCATTTGGGATCTATATGTTTCCTAAACTATTGAGCATGTAGTTTAGTGGTACTCTTTGCTAGGTCTTGAGTTAAAGTCTTAACAATTTAAAGATGTTTCACCACACCATGCTTCATGATGTGAAATTTATATCCTTTTGCATCAGTCCACAGAAAAATTCTTTGTATTGTTTCAAATCTGTTGCCGTAAAATAAGATCCTGGATCAATTGAAATCCCTGTAAAATTTAGGTTATACGGAACAGCATTCTACCTACCAAAAGTATGGTACAAAATAAAGTAAATTACACCTTTCTGGTTTTCAGATTTTCAGCTTGGTAAGGTATATCATCGCTGGTGTTATTTCTTGTGAGTTTTGCTATAAGTAGTGGACAATTGTTAACTGAAACTAGTTGGGGAAGGTCTTTGTGCTGACTGGCAGATTTTAATTGTGCAGTTGGTTTCAAGACTGACCAAAGACATAGTTGAAACATATCAAATATGCAATCCGCAGTTTAAGTATACAGATGAATTAAATCCCAAAAGATATTTGACGAGCCCCTCAATTGGAGTCCTCAACGATGGCTATGATAATGTGAACTCAGATCTTATTCTGACAGCGAACTATGATTTGTTGAATTTGGAATCACAAAGAAGGTTTGTTTATGCTCATCTTTTTTATTTATTTCGTTATAGTGTTTTACTTTTTTTTAGCTTTGCTCTGCAGGATATATGTAGGTTTAAATGTGTTGAGTTGTAGGTAAAATATGACATTCCCCTTTATGGGTTTAGAGGTGTTATATTTCCTTTGGATCACCTAATTTTAGATGTATATTTCTGAAGGGAGTAACATAATGGCTAGAGGCTCGAGAATACTGATAATTGCAAATTGTAGCAATATATCAAGATGGCCCTTTCAACGCAAAAGTTATCTTTATACATAGGAACTGCAATATTGCTTCTTTTTTCCCCACTTAATCTATGTTGTCCGTAACTCTCACTGTGAAAGTGTGAATTGTCATTATGGATCCAATTTAGTCCATATTCAATTGTGATTTGACTTCCTAAAGTAGATAGTCTTTCTCCTGTTTGTGGATACAATCAGAAACCTACCTTGTTTGCAAGGCTGAATGCCACGGAGATTTGGTTCATAGCAGAACTTTTACATAGATTTGCTCTTTTTGTCTTTTGAAGTCTCAGAAGACTTGTTAAGTGTGAGATGATAAGAATGGGATTTTCATTATGTTGCAGTCCAGGTCGTGCATTTTCTTGCTTTTCTTATTACATAATATTTACAGGTACATCGTCAAAGAAGTTCTTGGCCATGGCACTTTTGGGCAGGTTGCTAAATGCTGGGTTCCTAGAACCAACGGCTTTGTAGCTGTGAAGATAATTAAAAACCAGCCTGCCTATTACCAGCAAGCTCTGGTTGAAGTATCTATTTTGACAACGGTATTACTATACTAGTTTCAACTATATATTTCCTACTAGCTGTGATTGAGCATTGTGATTCCACCATTATTTGCTCATTGGTTTACTTTTTACAGTTAAACAAGAAGTATGATCCAGAGGATAAGCATCACATTGTTCGTATTTATGATTACTTTGTATATCAGCGGCATTTATGCATTTGCTTTGAGCTGCTTGATCATAATCTGTAAGTTAGTTTGACTATTTATGTTTACTATCATTTTACTATTGTCAGAAGGGATGTGTGTACCTATTTATCTTTGATTAGACATGGTTTTGGTTCCCTCTAGTGTCTTGTGCCTGATATTTCAGAGTTGTTCAGGTACGAACTTCTCAGGCTTAATCAATTTAGGGGGTTATCATTGAACATTGTCCAATTGTTTTCTAAACAGGTATATTACATTTTTTATTACCAGATCCTGCTATGATCTATTATATTTAGAGTGACTTGGTTCTCATTCCCTATTTCAATGTTTCTAAAAAAGATTCTACATGGGCTGGCACTTCTAAAAGATGCTGGGATAATCCACTGTGATCTGAAGCCAGAAAACATTCTTCTGAGCACAAGGTCCGTAACCTTTCATGATGATTTTTTAGCTATACTCTGGAATATACTGTTCATCACAGCCCCTCCCCAATAAGTAGACTTTTCAATTTAAATATGGTTTTCTTTCTAAACAGTGTGAAGCCAGCAGAAGTTAAAATCATTGACTTTGGGTCAGCATGTATGGAGGATCGCACAGTTTACTCCTACATTCAGGTTCAAATTCACGTTTACTCTCATGTTTTTGTTTTACTTTTTTACTCCATGGGAGGTCTCATGTAATATGCTTATGTTTATTCTTCAGAGTCGGTACTACAGATCTCCTGAAGTTCTACTTGGATACCAGTATCCTTTTAAATCAAAGCGCATCTGTTCTTTGGAACCTCTTTCCTTTTTGTTGATTTTGCTAGTAGTGTGTGTTTTTTCCTCTTCAATAAATGATACTGTTATCTATTTTGATGTGGAAGGTGTTTCAAGTGGCTTTCCAAAAAACAATAGCAATATTGTTTTTTTTTTTTTTTGGTAAAACAATATTGATTGTTTTCTTTTGGACCTTTGTTGGACATTCCTGTGTCTTCTGGATTTGGATAATTGCTTCTATGTACAGGTTAAAACTAAGCATGAATAGCTCCTGCATGAGTTCCAGCAGTAATCTCCTGTTTCTGTTCTTAATTTGTTTAAAGGCTTTCACTGCGGTTTGATTGTTTCAAAAAAAAAAAACTTTAGAAAAATAATGCTATTCTAAATATTCTTCTACTTCATGGTTGGGCTTTAGGGGAAAAGAAACAACACATAGTTTCAATGTTTTTGGGGTTTGGGTCGAGGAGTCAATTATTAGTGCAAAGCTTGTATGTAAATTGTAGCATGCAAGAAAGAATATTTCTTTCCAAAATTACTTCTTTAGTTTGGTCGAAAGCACTTTACCCTCTGTCCATTCGCCACCGAGCATCTGTCATGTCTGACAAGTGACAATGGGAATCATACTCAACAGTTACTGATAGCCTTTATGACCGCTGTCAACTGCTGCCAACACCTATACCTTGACTCTTTCTGTCACTTGCTGCCATTGATCACCATCACCATTGACTGTCTTATCTTCAGAATAGTACTGATATTTTCTTTGGGTTCCAAACACCAAGAAAAGACCAGTTCAAGTTATCCCTATTGAACAAATAAAGTAACTTTAGGTGCTTTAATTCTTTTGCTCATTTGCTTCCCATTAAGCTGTGGTAGCATGGATTTTGTTCATCGGGGATTTTTTTCCGATGGGATTGAATATTCTTTGGTGGTCCATTATTGAATTAGATTCCACATCAAAATAATGATGATGTATTTGGGTGAATTTTGTTTGAATCATAACTCACTCCAGATATACTACGGCTATCGACATGTGGTCCTTTGGATGCATAGTCGCAGAGTTGTTTCTGGGCTTGCCACTCTTTCCTGGTGCTTCAGAATTTGATCTTTTAAGAAGAATGATTCATATACTTGGGTGAGTATCTCTTCTTCTGGGTATTATTATTACTTTTATGTCTGGTCCTTTTCTTCTGGTTATTAAGTGGCAAATTCATGTTCGCCTTTTGAAGCATGCATTTAATTCTCATGGGTATGGTTGTGGGTATTGTTATGGAACTTTGCGTATTCTGTATGAAAGAAAAACCCCATAGATTGATGTATTTAATGCTCATGGGTATGGTTGTGGGTATTGTTATGGAACTTCGCATATTCCGTATGCTTTGGTTTTCTTCCAGAAGCATGAAATGCAACTAACATTTAATTTCAAATGGAGAACTTAAGTTATCGGTTTATTTTGATGATTGATGTTTTATAAGTGTATAAGGCGGCTAAAATTTTTTATGGGGTTTTGCTTTCATACACTTGAAAGAAATGCCATCTATGTCCATGAAGTTATTTAGTCTAGGAAGAAAGGAGGATAAAGTGCAGAAATCAAATTCAGTGATAATTGAAACAAAGATGAACGAATATATTGACTGCTTGGTGATCTCCTTTAGATTTTTTTTTTCATATTTGAATTTTCTTTTAGTTACTAAAAATTATCTTGGCATCTCAAAAGATGGTTTTAGTGAGATAGTTCTACTTGCTATTGTTTTAATTGTTGTTAAATTTTTGTAGAGGACAACCCCCTGATTATGTACTAAAGGAATCAAAAAATGCCAATAAGTTCTTCAAATGCATTGGGAGTGTTCACAATGTAGAGAATGCTGGCAATGTTGCTTACCAAGCATTAACAGTGGAAGAATATGAAGCTGTAAGTTCTCCTTGTTGTTTTACTAGAAAAAAGTAAGAAAATAGAAGTAGTGAAATGTTCTTTTTATTCCCTCATTTTCCTGTTACTCGTGGACATGGGTGTTAGTGCTCCTTTCTGTTGTTTGTCATGTGTTTCTGTCTGCCTTATTGGGAGAATTGTTGGTTTCTGATCAGAGAGAATTGAAAAGACCTGCTATCGGAAAGGAGTACTTTCAGTATCCAACTCTTGAGGGAATTGTGTCAAACTATCCTTATAGAAAGAATTTGCCCCAAGAAGATATTGCAAAAGGTTATAAAGATTCAAAGAGTCAAATTCTATGGATTACTTTTGCTTAATGTGTTAAATATTTTCAAGGAATTGCTGATGGCTATTGTGTCATCAACGTGTAACAGAAAGTCAAATACGGCTAGCTTTGATTGATTTCTTGAGGGGATTGGTTGAGTTTGATCCTGCAAAACGGTGGTCCCCTTTTCAGGTAATCGGGATTCTCCTGTTTTTCACCCATGTTATTATATTTAGACTTGGTTTCTACTGCAATGCAACATAAAATTAAAGGTTATGGATGATAAGTATTAAAAACTATATTACCTGCAGGCTTCAAAACATCCTTTTGTGACAGGCGAACCTTTCACAAGTCCTTACAGGCCTCCTCCAGAGACCCCTCGTGTGGTAGGCAAATTGTCCTTGTGTATTTGTTAAATACGGTTTTCAAATGTTAATCCTGGGTGATACTGCAACATTGGGAGGTCCAAATATCTTTTTCTTGACCTGGACTAAATCGTTGATTGAAGTTTATGCCTATGGATTTATTCTTATAATTGATGTACAATTTTTCATATTTTGTTTTTGACTTCTGTATTAATTCTCATATTATGCATGCAGAATATCCATCATTGTTTAATTTTTGCATACTGTTCGCTGTCTTTTAATCATGGACTCAAGAGAAGTTAGTATTGAAATTGGCAGCCAAACTCTGTGGTTTTGAGTGCTTGAAATTTAAGGTGTTGTCAAATTTAGTTATGATTGTGTGGCTTCCATGCTTCTTGTCTCTTACCATGTTTTAGTTTGTAAGATAGATATGCACTAGTAAATACTTTCTGGTTATGATCATTTTCTCCTTTGGAAAAAAATAAAAGAACACAGGCTCATGTAGCAAAATAATGTTAATCCTTTGGAATGATACTCATTCATCTGTCTCTCTCGCTCTAGCCCGTTGCCCAAATTATTAAAGTGGACCATCACCCAGGAGGAGGGCATTGGTTTGCTGCTGGTCTATCTCCTAATGTGAGCTCACTTTTTTTTGTTTTGAATAATCACTAAATTTATTTGGTGGAGAGAAGAGAAATTACTCCCCCACCCCACTTTGTAGATGCACACTCAAAGTGGGGAAAAGAAAGAAGGGGAAAGTGTGTGACTTGAGCTCCTTTTTACTTTTGATACAGATTCCTGGGAGGCCAAGAGCGTCCTTGCATAACAGCCCACACTACCAGGTGGTTCCATACACACATGGTACTAGCTATGGCAGTGTTGGAAGCCATGGGAGCTATAATGATGGTATTGTCTATGGTAGTAGCTATGGAAGTTATGGAGATGGGAGTAATATGTTTGCACATTATTCACCAGCTGCTCCATCTGGCATGAACATGCATCCACAGGCTGGCTTGTCAATGCTTGGAAGTAGTCCAGATGCAAGACGGAGGTTCATTCAGTATCAACATGGAAATGGAATTGGCATGAGTCCATCTGCTGGAAGTTATGCACCGTTGCCCCTTGGCACAAGTCCATCCCAATTTACTCCACCAAGCTCCTATAGTCAAGTTTCAGCTGGTTCTCCTGGACATTATGGTCCGACTTCCCCCGTAAGAAGCTGCAGTCATGGGTCCCCTTTGGGGAAAATGGCAGCAGTTACCCAGTATAATAGAAGAAAAGGTTGGGGGTATTCTGGAAGTTCTCAAGGTCAAGAGACTGGATCTTCGCATTGGCAAGGACAATCTACTGATGGCTCCAGCTCTAGCCAAGCTGAAAATCCTCCACTACATGGCAGTTCTCCCTCACAGCGGCAGTCAAATCCTAGCACTGGAGGTTGGTTCAACCAACATGGAGGCAGTGGACCATCTTCTGCTAACGTGTCTATCCAGAATATGCATGGCTCCTCTAAGCCTAGTTCTAATATTCAACTCTCTCAAAGAGCAGGGCCACCTGAAGATAAGCCTGAGGCTAGTCTGTCATTGCCGGATCCTGGCGACTGGGATCCCAATTACAGGTAAGTAGATGGGAATTTTCAAGTTATAAGTTTTTGCACGATAAAAATTCAGATCAGTATTCTGTTGGTATGCATGTACACCTGCAAATTCATTTAAGGTAACACTGCAAACAAAATCATTGTTTTGGCGTAAATCTGTTAGAAAATTTATAGTGTTTTACCCTACAAGGGTCTGATATCTAAGATGCTACTTCTGTAATTTAAAATCTAATTACTATTTTACTTGTATCTTCTACTGCATGTTTAACTTATCATTTTCTATTTATTGTTTGTGGTCCAGTGATGAGCTTCTTCTGCAAGAGGATGGATCAGATGTGAGCTCCATAAGTGCTGATTTCAGCAAAGGCATGCATCTTGGTTCAAGTGATTCAGGAGGTGGTCTTGGAAGATCCACCTGGGCATCAAACTCGGTTGGTGCTGGAAGATCCATCTTGGCTCATAGGTATGCCATCTGTTCTTTTGAACAGAATCACTTTCACTTTTTTCAGTTGCACTTAGTCACTTGTTTGTTTCACTAGTGAGTCTTGATTACGGAGGCTGTTGTTTTGGGGGGTTAGGGTTGCGGTAGGAGCTAAGGAGTCGTGGAGGTAAGGGTGTGCGTCTTAGTATCCGGGTAGGCTCTTACACTTTATAGATATTCTCTTAATGTTCTTGGTGCAACTGCAACAGACAAAATGGACCCATTCAGTCATTTCCTCATGGAGAGGTTGGCAGCCCTCCTTCGGCTCATGATATGCATGCTGGATATGGCCGTTCAGTGTCAAAGCATTCTCATTTTATGCCTCATTTCCCCCAAAATTCTCCAAGCCGTTTAGGACAACAACCAGTTCAGCGGTTCACTCACGGGAGACCTGCAGCGAGGGGTGGGGAATGGAATCATATGAAGCTCCAGCCTACTCCTCCTAGCTTTAATTCAGGAGGACCACGTTCTCCTGGAAGTAGCTCATTCAACAACGGCACAACATGGGGTAATTCCGGACATCATACTGACAAGTGACCTCAACCTTCCATTTCCTTTCGGCTTAACTTCTTTATTAGATCCACTGATTGAAACGTAGTAGCTGTCACAAATGGGATGAACTCAAAATCATTTTAACTGATGTTGGTATTCTTTTGTAGGGCGTAGGGCCAATGGTCCTAACACAAGCATTCCACCGACATCCCGACCAAGAAAAGACAATGGAAGGATTGGCTAGTTTCGGGTTCTGATTGATTTTTTACTGTTGAGGGATTTTGTGTTATGTTGGGAAGAAAATTGTACGCAATAGTTCACATGCTTGGTGGGCTGATGCTAAGAAACAGAAAATCCTCATCAAGAAATTCTCATTCATTGTGCTTGCATAAATATAATTCATGGTTGTGGTTTCCATCTTATGACTATTTCTCTGTGCAAAAGTTTTCCTTTTTCAATTTTTACGATGATAACTTGGCCCTGATTGATGCCAGTTACGAGGGTCATCGATCAACTCTAACATACTAATGTAAGATCGCTTCTTTTGTTTGAAGGAATCTAACCTTTGTTGTTGGAGTGTAATTGCAGCTGTTATGAAGAATGCATGGTGGCAGGCAGACGTCAAATGGTGATCGGTAAAGTATCTAGTTTGTCAAATGGTTTCTGGATTTCATTTTCGATGTTCGGATAAAGGAAAGTGTAAAATGAATTCAGAAACTTGAGATAATTGATTGTTGAAACAAAGTTGTTTGTTATATGAATGTCGGGGTGGTTCATTAGGTTGCCTCATCAGTTTGTTGTAAGAAATGTTGGGGTTTCTCTGAAGAATTTGCTTTGCTTTTGTTTTTTTTTCCCAAGAAAAATGATTATTTTTCTCTAATTTGTTTCTTGATACTTACGGGTATGCCTTGTCGCAATATCATAGCTTTCCTTTCCTGACTTGAAACAAAAGCAAGTACCAACCTTTTTTTTACTCTTTTTGAACTTGGTGACAATAATCTATTGATTGGAACTTATGTTTTAAACAGGTGGCCACTTGTTTGATATAAGGTGGTAGATAAACTAAACTATTGACGATTGAGAATTATTTGGTATAAGGTAGATCATCTACCATCACCATATGGCATATGGAGAGGTTAAACACAGTTTGAGATTCCTTTATGTTTTTTTTCTCGTCTAGGAGCTGTTAAATCTATAAACTTATAAGGTCCCCACGGATCAAATGACTATCAAAGTATATGCTTCTGCCAAAAATAATTTTGGGCAACGGATCGATGTCGGGAAAAAGTAGAATGTAATATCAAACAGATCCTAAATCTACGAATGAAAGCTATTACCATTAAAAAAATTAGGGTTGATCAAAGAGTCAAAAGATCTCTTAAGACGTTAAGTGTTCTAGAATCTCGTAAATTAGAAAACTATTTAGCAATTTTTAAGAAGGTGAATGGAAATGAAAATTATAGACATGAAAACTCAACGTGGTTATACAAAAGTACAAAAAATGATCGGAAATCTTTATTATATCAACAGAAAGCAAGAATCCAACATTGCTGTGCGTGTGTGAAGCACATAGTTAGTTCCAATGGTGACATGTAGGTGGGGTCCACTGCCCATCGATTTTTTATCAAATGCAGTCATTTTTTTTTAAAAAAAATTGTCAAGTGAGGAAATTAATGAATAAATAAATAAAAATCCAAGAAAACAACAAAAGAAACAGAAAAAAGAAGTAGATTTTTGAGATTAGGAGGAAAAAACAGAGCACAGAAATGGGCAAAATGGCACCTTGTGCACCACTCATGTATGGACCCAATATCTCTTCCAGCCAATGGGATCTCTCCTCCTCATATCTCTCTAACACTTCCCATATTTTCTTACATGACCCAGAGAAAAAAAAACAGAGAAAAGAAAAGAAAATAAAATAAAAGTACTAAAACAGAAAAAACCATCCAAACAAAAAAAGAGAGGTTACTGTGTAACTTAGGTGGTCTCAGTTTACAGCAAGCTCTCTTCTTCTTCTAAGTTCTAACTAACAAACCTTGTTTTACTTTGGAATATCCACCTCTGCTCATTTTTCCTCCATTGATTGAACAGATTCTTGCTCATTTTGCCTTTCAGGTATGCATTTTCTTGAACCCTTACACCTTTTCCTTCCAACTTTGTTTCTGTTGGTTCTTCCTTTTTTCCTGCTGTGTAATGATTATTCAGGTTCTTGTTCTTGTTTCAGCTTGTATTGGGATTTTCCATTTTTGCACCTATAGTTTAATTGCCAGTCATTTGTGATTGAGATTTTAGATAATTTTTGAAGAAATTAAGAGTTTGATACAACAGTTTAGCATCAGAATAATTGGTAATGGTCTTAGTGGTGTTTTGGAGATGAAGCTTGCTTGTAAGTTTCCTCTGCTGCTCTTATTTTCATTTTCTTGTATCTGTTTCCCAGCAACTCACTCTTGAATTAAGATATCTGCTTTTACATGATTTTCCGGTACTCGAATCCCATCCCGTGCATACTTCAACTGGGCGTTCTTTGTTTTATGTGATTGCTTGCCTTGGATGTACGAATTCAGCATTTTTGTTCGAAGAAGAAGCCTGTGATTTCCGTTGTTCATTTTTTTTTTGTTGTTGTTGTTGTTGTTCTGTTTGCAGAGGGCTAAAAAAGTGATATTGGGAAGTTAGGAAACAGCACAACAACCCTTTACCTTGATATAAGTGAGTTGAATAAAGTTGAAGTTATCTCACAAATATTAGTTCAACAACACTGTCAATTTTTTTTTGATGATTTATTGTACATAGTCGAAGAGAAGCCATATGATGGCCGCGGGTGCAGTTATCGGACTTAGTGCTGGCCAGAGGCTCTTGAGTTCTTCCTTTTATTATTCTGACCTCGCGGAAAAGCTTCCTAATGTCAATGATCATGGAACAACAACCTACTATCCAATTGCTTCAACCAAGAATGTGACAGTTTCAAAGAAGACATCAGATTACGGCCCTAGTTTCCCTTCATCCAACCGTAATGCACACCCGATTAAGGCTGTTAAAGAGCATGCAGATACTGCAGCTGCTACTTCAACTACCGCGACATGGTTTAAGACTTTGAATGACTTGGAAGAAGATAGCTCTGATCTTGATGACTATTCAGTGGAGGCATTTCTTTTGCTGCAGAAGTCTATGCTGGAAAAGCAGTGGAATCTCTCTTTTGACAGTGAAGTCTCGACCGATTCACCGTGTAGAAAAATTAATAAGAAGATACCAATCACTTGCTCTGGCGTATCAGCTCGGCAAAGAAGGATGCATACAAGGAAGAAGACTTTGAGCCAAAGTAAACTTGTGTCTCAGGCTAAGCCCTATAAGCAGCTAAAATCAATTATCACTACCGATCTACTGCAGAATCGTTTGAAAGGTTATGTGAAGGGTACAGTGAGCGAAGAGCTGCTCTCCCATGCAGAAGTTGTAAATCTTTCAAGTATCATTAAAGCTGGCCTCTCCACGGAGGATCATAAATCCAGGTAAGAACTTGATCTTAATACTAGATAAAACAGTGTATTTAAGGAATGAAACTTTGACTCCGTAATTGGCTTTCTTTGGAAGAATTCATCGTATGGTAAAAGGTAGATTATTTATGTTTAAAGAAATTATATTGAGATTAGATATTCTGTCTGATTTTTGTGTTGGACATTGCAGACTGAAAGATAGATTAGGATATGAGCCCTCTGACGAACAACTTTCAGCTTCCTTGAGGATCCCTCGTGCTGAGTTACGATCAAAGCTGATTGCATGTACTTTGGCAAGAGAAAAGCTTGCCATGAGCAATGTTCGACTAGTCATGTCCATCGCTCAACGATATGATAACATGGGTACTGAAATGGCTGATCTTGTTCAGGTAAGTGAGGAAAAAAATTGTTTTAGCTTCCAAGTATTAGATTGGGATGGATATTGTGAAACAAAAGTACTAAAGTAGTAACCTGGGACATCTTTTATTTCTCTCTTATAATGTCCGTAATATTTGGTTTCCAGGGAGGTTTGATTGGACTACTTCGTGGAATCGAGAAATTTGATTCTTCCAAAGGGTTTAAAATTTCAACTTATGTTTATTGGTGGATACGACAGGTATGTTCTTATATATTTCAACTCATGCGTTATGAGATTGTGATATTAAAAATGCTTTTGAGATATCTGTTGCCAGAAATTCATAGAACTTTCCAGCCTACTAATATCATGTATCGAAACTCGCTTGCCGTAGGGTGTCTCAAGAGCTTTAGTTGAGAATTCAAGAACCTTAAGATTGCCTAATCATTTACATGAAAGGTTAGGCTTAATTCGGAATGCAAAAATCAGACTTGAAGAGAAAGGAGAGACTCCGTCTATCGATGTAAGTCCATAATTTTGTCCTCTTTTTGGTACTATATAATGTCTGCACTGGTGCTCCATATGACAATGAGTTTCTTCGTTTCTTGTTTTTCAGAAAATTGCAGAAACCTTGAAAATTTCCCCGAAAAAAGTTAGGAATGCCACAGAGGTACGAATATTAGAAGCTACTTGTTTTAGTTGATTAATATGCTATTATTACTGCCATTGCTAACCGAACAATGTCCACATGAGCAGGCAATTAGTAAGGTCTTCTCACTCGATAGGGAAGCATTCCCCTCGTTGAATGGTCTTCCTGGAGAAACACACCATAGTGTAAGAAAAGCTCAAATTTGTTTCTTCAAATTCGTTTAAGAAATTTACTATTACGTCACTACTTTTGGCTTGTGATTGACTCTTTTTCTTCTTTATACTGTTGTGTTCTTTCAAAAGTTCATTGCGGATAATCGCATCGAGAACAACCCTTGGCATGGAGTGGATGAATGGGCTGTCAAGGTAAAAGATAATAAAGAATCTGTACAAGTTATATTCCAGAACACTGCTGAATTTTGTTAGTGGAAGCTCATCTCTAGAACTTTAATATGATAGAGAATAAACTACCGTGAGCTCATGTTACTAAGTTTAAGCATTACAGCGAACGCGTTAGTTACGCATGTATGTTTTAGATGCTCTAATGGTATGAGAGAAGGTTATTAACTCGCATTGTAACTTGCAGGAAGAAGTAAACGCGCTGATGGACTCGACTCTTCGAGAAAGAGAAAGAGAGATCCTACGTCTCTACTATGGATTGGATAAAGAATGCCTTACGTGGGAAGACATTAGTAAGCGGTGAGTAGACTATCGAAATATTGATTACTTTTCGGTAAATCTTTCACATTTTGTACTGAAATGCTAGTTAATCTCTTCAGCATAGGTTTGTCTCGAGAAAGGGTTCGGCAAGTTGGACTTGTTGCGCTCGAGAAGCTAAAACATGGAGCTAGGAAAAAGAAGATGGAGGCCTTGCTAGTGAAACATTAAAGGTTTCAATGCAGCAGCAGAATATGACTGTATATGTATATATACACAGAAAGGAAAACTTGTATTTTCATTTTCATTTCGTTTTTCGTTTTTTTTGGGATCGGAAATAGAAGTATAGAAGGTGAGGTTAAGGGCATGTTGACCCTAAACTGGATGTTTAGAGTTGGGTAATACGGTGATTAAGAGCAAGAAAGGTGGAGAGAGAATTTTTTATTTTGCATTCATTGTATGGTTAGACTTATTGAGATGTGACATTCTCTTCTGTATAACAAAAACACTTCCTTCCTTGCAATCAGTAGAACATAAGCATAAGAGCTTTAGTAGACAGTTTCGATGCCAATTTTTGGTCTTTCCAATGAATGGTTTTTTTTCATTTATCACAGTAAATTAATCTAGACAGAGTCATCGGGTATGTAAGTTCATTAGAAGTGTATTAGAGACGTTAGTCTCTTTATATAAAGTTGAATACTCAATTAATAAAATAATATTAAAGCATGAAATACCATTGTTTTTCTACATTTGGCATTTTATTTGCCTTTATTAATGATATATTTCTAAAATAATTGTAAAATTAATGTAAAAAGAAGTGTATATATATATATACTCTTACAATATTGGCTAAAAGGCTAAAAGCCTAAAACCCTCTTAGAACCTCCGACCTCGTCAGTCGTCACCTCGCAGCTTATTAGTCCCCTTCCTTTTCTGTTTCTGGCGGATTTGGTTGTCTCGCATGATATTTTTGGTTTGAGCAGCTGAGACGCCCATCACCAACTGAAAAACTCGGTTTGTAGCAGAGAGTCTGTCACGGCCAATTGAGGTAGCTCAAGATTGAAGAGAGAAAGCGCGGGAAGGAATAACAAACTTGCTTAGCTGGCAAGTCAAGTGGCAAGACAGTTAGAGGCAGTTTCTGGGAACTGCCAGCTGTGACATCTCAGCTCTTGAGGCAGTTAGCTAGTTGTAAGATAGTTAGTGACAGCTGCATTGTAGTTAGTTGTTAGCTGCTCCATTCAAATAATTAGTAGCAGGGTAGTATAAAGGAAAGGAAAGGTAGAAGAAACAGTATGCAATTTGCTGTAATAAAAAACCATTTGTATTTTGGCTTATTCAATGAATAGCAATACAATTTATGGATTCAATGAATCTGTTCTTCATTTCAATCATAACACAGTTACATATTCCTATCTAACATTCTTCCATCCAATTCTTCCGCTGCAACTCTTTTTCCTCTGCTTGTTCAATTCATCCAGTAGCAACCAGTAGACTTTCTCTGCTGAACTTTTCCTTTGATCTGCTTCTTCTCTTCTTCTTGTTTGTGTGTCACGAGCCTTGGAATACTTCCAGGCCCGTGACAGAGTCATACCTGGTATGCTGAGCTTTGATTTTGTTAGTTTGTGTAGTTTTTCCTTGTAATTCTGAATTGGGTAATTACAATTTCGCTTAAAGTTTCAATCTTTGCGATAAGAATGTTGGAAAACGTATCTTTGTCAAAGCGTTTCTAGCCCAGGTGCTCTGAACCCAAGTGCTAAAATTGCTTGCTAGGGTAACTGTGAGTTGGAATTTCTTGTTCCAATTAGAACATGTCTTTTGTTGGTTTTAACTTGAAGAATGTTATTAGGTTTCAAAATCCATCTTAAGTCGCCCTTTTTTTACATCTCTGACGCGCCGTCGAAACGCGTGCAAATATAATATTTTTCCTGATGGGCTAGATGCATAAATTAATGTAAATAGC
>NBIL01140435.1:0-10013 GCA_002752925.1 Viola pubescens var. scabriuscula
TTATAGTAAAGGTAGTCCAAACGCTGCCTAAAAAATATTAAGATGTCATTTAATTAATTTAAGAAATCAAAACTCATAATAATGTGACATTTAATGAATATAGTGACATAACGTGTAACCTAAAAAATTAGAAAAAATTAGACATAAATAAGAAAACGTGAATATATATCTATAAAACTTCAGACCCATTTTTGAGACCATCTAGAAAATTGTTTGCCCGATCCGAATAGTTGATAATTGTTCAATTTTGTCAAGAATGTTCCCATTAAATTTGAACTCGGTCGAATGGTTGAATTAAAAGTTATGGTCATTTAAAATTTGAAGTAAAAAAAAAAAACAAACCAAACTGGTTGAACTGTAAAATCAGTCTCGATTTAAATAGTTTTATAATTGAACCGATTAGGTCATCGGTCTTTATCAGTTCAACCATTAAATAATTTTCAGGCTAAAACTGAACAAAAAAATCAATTGATACTCAATTAAACCGGTAAATCTAATTCGGTTTTGAAAATCATGATTAAAAGACAACTTGTCTAATGGGTCATCCGCCCATTAGTTTTAACTTTTATTTTATTGTTGACCTAAGACCTACCCGAATCCATGTTTTAATCAAATCACGACATTTTCATAGATTGACCGGACAACTTTTCTGCATTGTTTGTCAACAAGGCACATCTGTTTGACGTTTTGACAAGGTATATGTCGTCTATCATCGTCCCTTCCTTGGAAGTCGCGCCTTCCAATTCTCATTCTCCCCTCCTTTCAAAGAAATTCTCCGCATCCGCTCATCTACATGTGCATCAATTGGTACACCAGGGCTAGGGTTTCCTGAATTTCACCCTACCCTAACAGCATCCATGGCACGATTCGCTGTATCCGCCACGTCATTGCTGTTCGTCGTCGCCATCTTCTTTCTTTCCCTTCCACCGGCCGCACGATCAGATGTTACTGGTGGAGCCGTGATTCAGCAAGTCACGACGAGCAAACAAACAACCGACGCGTGCGGTGGAGTCTCGGCTCCTCCGTCTTGCCCGATCAACTGCTTCCGCGCGGATCCCGTGTGCGGTGTGGATGGCGTGACGTACTGGTGCGGTTGTCACGACGCCATCTGTAGCGGCACTGGCGTCGCTAAATTAGGAGCTTGTGAGGTTGGGAACGGCGGCTCCGCTTCTCTCCCTGGCCAAACACTCCTCTTGGTTCACACCGTGTGGCTTTTCCTGCTCGGCTTCTCTTTGCTTTTCGGCCTTTTCTGATTCCAGGGCTCTCTCTTCTTCTAATGATTATTATTATTGTGCTGACACTGATGCGGGGTTTTCGTGTATAAATGAGATTCTTTGTATTGACAATACAAGAGACTGATCATTTTATTGTCTTTTCTGATTGTATAGCATGCATTTATTTTGTTTCAATTATGCAAAATGTGGAAGAACGACAGTAAAAGAAATAGCAGTAGTAGCATCATCATGTTCAGAACTTTGTTTAATCAACTTCTATAATGTAAAGGGTAAAAGGTAAATGAAACCATCTGCATTTATCTCAGCTGTAAACCAATAGCACCAATTTTCAGATACGCACAGCTTGACAGGATTATGACTAAGGTTGTTTCGCACCGGATGTTAATGCCACCAAAATTTCAGCATCGCATCATGTTCTAGATCGGTATGGGCACATCAGCGTGGGCACAGAACTAACTCACACGGGGAGGGATGAATGTGTCTAATGAGAACAATCAGGTAGCTGCAGGTGGTGCAACAACCCTAACTACTGCAACATGAGCAGGAGTTGGTTGAGCTAGCACCAAAAAATGCGAGGCTGCCCCACATCTTGATCACAATTGGAGCAGAGATCTTACCCTCTTCTACTCCCATTACCACTAGGCATTCACAGTTTTAGCAAATCCAGAGGCCAGGGCTCTGAGAGAAGCTTGAGAACTAGGAAGCCGGGATTAACGACACCTGCAGCAAGTTTAATTGAGTGATGAGGAAAACAGAAGACCATTTGCACATATATACCAGCATCTTCATTTTTAGCACAATAAGGTTCTTTCGTAACCTGAACTACAAAACTATTCTTGATGACCCAACAGTTCTGATCAAGAACCGTGACTTAAAGGTTCCAAAAACTAAAATTTAGATACTTGGAAACAGAAGCTCATGAATAAGAATGCAAAGTTCATCGGTGACATAATTAACCGTCTACGGTCTACCTCCAATGTCATGATCCAGTATGGCATAATCTAATGCAACTTTGTTTTAATATGTTATAAACTGCATAAGAAAACCCATCTCTTCACCTTGATGCATGATCGATGTAGAAAAAAGAGGAGGCACATCTACTTGTACTGTTCTACATTGTGTGGCTCCGTCCAGGACATATATCATTTTAGTTTAGCAACCTAGCATATGACACAAGAACAAAAGTTTATAAATGATAATGAGATTGCACCTAATCAGCTCCATACATGAAACTCAATCCAATTTTCAAGAGTTCTACCGTGTAAGCATTATAAGTGAGTTATATTCAATTCAAAATGACTCACCTTGCACCCACCAAACTTAAGGCTCCAACTGGGGCACCATGCCTTCAACAGTCTCTCGCTAAGATGGCACCTGATGCAACCCTTTTGGTCAAAAGCTCACTGAGGAGCATTGAGGATCAGTTAAGGGTGGGCTGTCTCCTCTGTCGAAGCAATGATCCTTGAACCAACAAGATACTTTAAGAAGCATCATCCTTCTTCCGCAAAATTGATGCCTTTTGGTACCTTAATTTTTCAAGTTCTTTAGCAAGGATGTCCAATGTTGTGTCAGTGACATGATTGGGTAAGCAGCCTGCATCCAGCATCATTCTTAAGAACTTGTATGCATCTTTCAGTCTGCCTGCTTTGGTATGAACTTCAATCAGAGTATTATAAGTAACCACATCAGGATTTAATCCGTTAGCCTTCATCTGCTCGAGAAGCTTGTTAGCTTCATCAATCCTTCCTGCTTTCCCTAGTGCATTAATCAGGGTGTTGTACATCACAACATCAAGGTAACCTCCATGCTTCAATAACTTATCTAGAACAGAGCTGGCTATATCAGCTCTTCCCATCTTCCCTAATCCTTGAATTATTACATTGTATGTTGCTATGTCAGCTGGGCAAAGATTCTCACCCATTTCATTAAGAACATCCCATGCCTCATTGAAATAGCCTTTTTTGACAAAAGAACTCATGATAGAGTTGTAAGTGTAACTCACAGGGTCCCCCCTCATATCACTGAATATTTCAAACAACTTGCAGGCCAAGCTCAATTTCCCTTTCGCCAAAAATATAGACAAGAAAGTATTGACCATATCAATATCAAATGAGTCTTCGCCCTTACCTTGAACTCTTTGCCCCCTTGCTAGCAAAAATAGCATAGAAGACCGGTCAGTGGGCTTCACTTGATTAGCCAAGTGATCCATATATGGGGATGATGACCACTGATCAGTGCCTGCTGATGAACTATTCTTCTCCTCAACATCTCCATCATCTAAACCAAGGTTCTCCAAATTGACAGAATTTATCAAACTCATAATCTCACTGAGGTTACCCTCTGTTGAAAACATAGGTGTATAATCCTTCTTTTTGCTTTGTGTTTTTTTCAGGGAAGCCTCCAAATCTGCTTTCCACTTGAGAACACGTGGCAGTAAATTACCATCCCTAATGTGCTTCATCAACCTATCTGTCCAATCCCACCTGCCTTGTTTATGAAAGCCAATCAATAGGGAGGTTATCGTAACCAGATCAACAACAAAGCCTCTTTCCTCCATTTCTTCCACTAAGTGTAGTGCTTCCTCAAAATGGCCTTCTCTGCAAAGTAGCAACACAACAATGCTGTAACTAACTGCATCCACAAACTGCCCTTTCTTCTTCAGGTCGCAAAACAAGTTGTACGCAGCCTCAGACCTTCCATTCCTGCATAACCCATCAATCAAAATATTGTATGTCCAACATGATGCCCTTACTCCATTTTGAACCATCCTCTCAAACAACTGGCAAGCTTCCATAACTTTCCTTGCCTTGAACATCCCATCCAAAAGAGCATTGTACACAGGAGTATCTGGGAGGAACCCATTATACTGCATCTCAGTAAAAATCTTTGTAGCGTCATCTATTCGATATGATTTACAACACCCTTGAATAAGTATGCGATAAGTAAAGGCATCAGGCTCATGACCAGACACTTTCAATTCCTCGTATACAATCAGTGCATCCTTCACTTTCCCAACCAGGCACATTACACGAATCAAACTATTATAGGTGCACAAGTCAGGACCAAATGATCCAGAACCCGAACTGTTTTCCTTCATTTCTTTGAATAGCCTCAAAGAAGTACTCAACTCACCCCAACAACCAAATGCGTGAATGCAAATATTATAACCCCATGTGTCGAATGCAAAGCCCTCCTTCTCCCTCAGTTTATCAAAGACCTTTCTGAATTCAACCTTCATGTCTGCATTTCTAAGTGCAGCCAACAATGCATTACATGCAATAGAGCCAGGAAGCATATGATGAACACCATTTTCATTGTCAGTAACACTAGAAGCATCTAGAAGTTTTAAGAATATAGTTACAGCCAAGTTTACCTGGTTTTTCTTAGCCAACGCAACAATAATGGAATCATACATTTGAGGGTTGAAATTAGCACCCAGTTCTTCCATGTAATCAAGAATCCCAAGAGCAAAGTCAAACTTCCCTGCTCGAAGAAACACACCAAGCAAGGACTTAAAAGTATTAGACCCAACTACAACACCCTCAGCCTTCATCAAATTCAGCAAACCGGCAACCTCTTCGAGGTATCCAGCGCGACACAGCGTGCGAAACATGTGTGAGTACGTGCGCGCAGAGTGTTTGTAATTATGCCTCAATGAACACCACTTGAAAAAATCGATCTTCTTCGAGCAGTCAAGTGATTTTCTGTTTATGATTTGAAGAAGAAGAGATTCTGAGAGGGGGACGGCATCTGGGTCGAGATTGCGAGTGCCGGACTGAGACAGAGTCTTGGTTAGAAAGGCTACTAGGAGGATATCTCCCATTTGGGCCGGTGACGAAGACGACAGAGAAATTCTTGTTTGGTGCAATGTGGAGAGCGGATTGAAGGTTTTCGTTGAGATTACAGAATGTGAATATCTGAGTGTGTTGATTGTCGTTCTGCATCTTGACATTGATGCACTGAGATCTCTCGCATACAGGAACAGAGGATGCTAAAGGTGAAAAACAGAGAAGTTGCAAAGATGGAATTTTGTCATTGAGGGTGTTGTATTAGAGAAGAGAGCAGTGAACTCTGAAGAAAAGTTGAAGGATTTGGAGTTCCCGTAATCTCGATTGACAAGGAAATGAACTAGCTAGAGCAAGTGCAAGAGGAACAACAAGAATGCAGGCTCAGCTTATATGCATTCGATTTTTATTTTTTTTAGAAAAAGGAATTTATATACATAAAAGAGGTAGAAATTTACTGTACTTTTTTTTTTATATCGTTGTTTTTATAATAATAGTATTATAATTATTATTTGTCCCGAGCTCAAACTTGATATCTAGAGTTACTTACTACTAATAAATAGGGTATTTATGGTCCTTTAGTCCTATACAAATCTCACCAATCTCATGAATGATTCTTTGTGATGAAATTTTTTTATAAAAAAGAAAAAGTTAATCTAAGGAGTTTGTAACGAGACATGCATTTATGGCTGTTTTAGTATTCGACTTCTATGAATTCCAAATCTAATTTCAGCTTACTCCGTCAAGTGTTCATCTTAATTTCTTTAAAGATATTGTTGTCTCTTATTTCTAAAACAAAATGTGCTACTTTAGTTTTTGTTTGTTGCTTTTATTTTCATATAAAAAAAAAATTATTTACGATAAGAACGTGTGTATATAAAAATGAGTGTTTTAACTATTGGATGATGTTTGTTCACTTTTAAAGTTTATCGTTTTCTGATCTATGACACCATTAAAACTCTATCCAGTGAGTAAAATACTTATTCTTATATACACACTTTTTTTTTTGAGAAAAAATTAAAAACAAAATGATAGATATTATTGTAGAAAAATATTAATATTGATTTGGTGGGGCGGGTGACCATGACTCCCTAATTTGGTACTTGCATAATGGTGTACAACATCTATTAATTGAGTTGTATGTTGGTTTAATTTAAACTTTATGCACAGAAGTTGTAGCTCGATGGTCGGGGCGATGCTATCGTTATAGGTCACGGGTTCGATGCACCATAGTATGAGATTTCAATCATCAACACATTGGACTTGAGAGAAATGCACAAAACAAAAGGGAAAGCTCATGTCCTTCACCCAAGCCACCGGCCACTTGGCTTCTCCCTATAATCTAATCATTCCCTCCCTAGTAAGTAATAGATGCATGGCCACATAAAAAGAGAATCTCTTTTTAGTTAAAAGAATGCTCAGGAAAAGATGCATGCACTTCCCTTACATAAACTCTTTTGCATTTGCACTTGTAATTAATCTGTATCACCATGTCATGTTCAACGCCAAACAGGGTTTTTACAATAATGCAGAGATAAAGAAAAAAAGATTTTGTATCCTACACTACTGAATGAGTAAGTATTCAATATTACTAATGGCAACTAATTTATTTATTAATTTATGTTCAAGATTTGACATATTGTTCTTAATTCCATTCACTATTAACAGGAATTGGTCAAAATCTTTTTTTTCTTCTGGGTATTAGATGCTTTGTAGATAGGCAACCAACAAGCTTTGGTCATATCTCCTGAACATATCAGGATTCCAAAATAACTGATTAATTAATTTAAGAGGAGGGGGATTGCTTGCTAAAAGGTATTCTTTTCTTTCTTTTTCAACCAAAAATGTTCATTTTTGCTAGTGATGATCATATAATGTGAGGTCATTTCGTGACGGTAGTGTTACCACTAGCATTTGTTTGATTCTGCAATTTCCCAAAAACTTGGTGGAAAAGTTCTGCAGTGAGATTTCCTGATTAAAAAAATGGCAACTTTATTGGAAAGTGATGCTCCATTTAAAGTGTTTCATCATCTTGTCCTTTCCTTTTTCGGTTATATAATTATACATGGCAGCAAAGATGTCTCTTGCTGTATTGCAACAGAGGTGAATTCTGGAAATTAGATTTCACAGCAGTACTGTAGAAATTAATAATGTGTTCAAGTTCGACCTGTGGAAGGCAATGGAAGCCTGTTGCTGTAATGATAATGGTCAATCTTGGATTCGCAGTTGTTAATATTCTTGTGAAAAAGATTCTTGATGGAGGAGTCAATCATATGGTTTTTGTTACGTACCGACTATCGATCGCCACTATGTTCTTGGCACCCGCTTGCTACTGGGAAAGGTATTGTCAGCTTAGTTTATATCCTAAGGTAGATTGATTGATTTCTCTGGATTCAATTGTTAACCATTCCTTCTTATTGTTCTTGCAGGAAAAGCATGCCCAGGCTTACAACTGAAATCTTATGCTATTTTTTCTTCAGCGCGCTTGTCGGGTAAGTAGTTATATGTTAAAACATCCTGAGAAGATCCTGACAGATTAGTCTGTAGTCCTGACCTAGTAAATTTAGCGATATTTGTAATTCAGACCTGAAAAAAAAGACAATCTCCTCCTCCTAATCTGAAATCTTTGATTTTCCAGGCAAACACTGACACAGTACTTTTTCCTTCTTGGACTTAAGTATACATCCACCACACTTTCCTGTGCATTTCTCAACACAGTGCCTGTGTTCACGTTCTTGTTCGCGCTGCCATTCAGGTAAAGTGTACAAGAAGCGCGACTTTGTTACTTAACAGGAAAACAAGAACATTCTTGACTAATCAAAATTCTGTTTTCAGTCTTGAGAAAGTGGACATCAGAAGAAAGGCAGGAAGGGCTAAGGTATTAGGAGCTGTGATTTGCGTAGGCGGAGCTATGGTGCTGACATTTTACAAAGGAATCCCATTAACAAACAGACATTTGACAGCAACAAACCAAGCTGATAGTGTAAACCCAGGTGGAGAAACACATAAATGGGTTTTGGGCTCCATATTTTTGATGGCTGGTTGCTCCATGTGGTCTTCATGGTTCCTAATACAAGCAAAAATCTGCAACAAGTATCCTTGTCAGTACTCGGCTACAGCCATCATGTCCTTCTTCGGCGCAATCCAGTCAGCCATCTCGAGCATGATTCTTGAAAGGAATGTCGCGATGTGGGTTCTGAAAGGGAGATTGGTCATCATAGGAGTCATTTATGCTGTAAGAATGCTGTCTTGATTAGGAAAATGAAATCAGATACAAGTTTTGGTTCAAATTTGTATTTTTTAAACTTTTGTTTCTGATGCAGGGGGTCGTGGGGTCAGGATTGTGCTATGTGGGGATGTCTTGGTGTGTCAAAAAAAAAGGTCCTGTTTTCACATCAGCATTCATTCCTGCTACACAGATTTTTGCTGCCATGCTTGATTTCTCCATCATGCATGAACAGCTCCACCTTGGCAGGTACTTTTATTATCATCTACCAGCTAGTTGGTGTAAGTGGTCCTACTTTCGTTCGATGCATAAGTTTTAGGATATCTGTGATTCGAACCTAAAAAGTTGTTATTGGTATTGACATTTTTTGTGGTTTTTCTTTTGATGGGATGAACAGTGTTTTAGGATCCATCTGTGTAATACTTGGAGTGTATGTCCTGCTGTGGGGTAAAAGTAGTGAGGCAGAGGAACTGAGTGAGAAGCAGGAAGCCCAGCCACCATGCAAGGAAGATGAGGATTGCAACGGAACATCATCACAAGTAACTGTAACAATCAGTTCACCAACCAACTAAATCAAGGGTTAATTAGCCTTTTGAAAATGATCAAATGTAACTTGTTCAAAAAAAAAAAAAAGTAAAATTCACGCATGCATTTGGACCATATCTCAAGATAAACTACTACATTTATAATTGAGTCAAATAAACCAGTGCATTTATCCACTTGATTTACATTAGTCACTCTTTTCTAAAAATAGTTATACTTTGTTTGACATCTAAAAAAAACAACAGTTATGCTGACTTAGAAATTAAATTTAAAAATAAAAATATAAAAAATCGACATGTCAGAAAAACTAAATAAATAAATAAAATTGAGTTCACAAAAACAGTAGTTTATTATTTTAATCTTACTCGATGTTTTATCGCTGGAAAAGAGAATATTAATTTGATCCCGCTTGATTTTTTATTTTTGAATATTTTGATCAAACTTTTTATTTTTCAACTGTAAAAATGAGTGTTGAGCATGGTTTTTATGCCATGTCATTTAAAAAAAAATACCATGTAAGCATAGTCTTATGGTGTATCCAAACAAAGTATAACTATTTTTAGGAAGGAATGACTAATGTAGATCAAATGGATAAATGCAGTGGCTTATTTGGCTCAATTATAAATGTAGTGATTTATCCTGACATATGATACATTTTAATAGTTTTCATGGGTTAGCAAAACCCATTATAAATAGAAAATAAGATATATTTTAATAGTTTTCATAATATCTTTAATGTTTCCAATAAATTAGAAAAAAAACTATAAAGGTAAGCATGTAATTATAATTAGCCTTATTATTTTAATAGGTAAAAAATGTTTTTTCAAGGTGGGTGTTGAAAAAAAAAACTCTGAACTTGATTTTCTAAAATATAAATATGGACTAGGTTGTCTTTCTAATTATATATTTTATTAGAATAATGATCATTTGGCCACAGAAGAGGAAGGGTGATAGGTAGGGGTATGCAAAATTACTGAATACCAAAATTTCGATTTTCCGACCCAAATTTTTGCAATTTCGGTTCGGTAATTTCGGTAATGGTAATTTCAGTATCGGTAGACAATAACCGAACTATAAGTTCAGTTCGATACGGTATCAATTTTGGAAAGTTCGGTTACTGAAATTTTGACCCAAGGATTAGGCCTTGCCCTTGGCCCATGTCTGTCTTCCACCAAGTCTTGGCCCATGCCCAGTTCTGCATCCAAATTGAAGTACATGCTTGGC